>BQNB010092032.1:0-26718 GCA_026074375.1 Tanacetum coccineum | reverse complement strand
CCATACAAAGCTTCAAACGGAGCACACCGAATGCTTAATTGATAACTACCACCAAAATCGATAACACATGCCCTAATTATATCCTCCAAGGTCTGATTCATATGTTATCTTTGTCCATCCGCTTGAGGATGCTAAGCAGTACTCAAATCCAATCGTGTCTCTAACACTTTTTGCACTGTCTGCCAAAACCTCGAGGTAAATCATCCATCTCAATATGAGTCAATCGTCACCAGAATTCCATTCCTTGCTATTATCTCATCAATATAAATCCTTGCCAACTTCACATCTTGAAATCTTCTTGTATAGCTAGAAAATGAGCTAACTTGGCCAGTCTATCGTCCATCACCCAAAATCACATCATACTCACTACTTTGACCTTGGAAATTTAGTGATAAAATCTATGGTGATTCTATCTCATTTTCACTCAAGTATCTCAGGCTGTTGCAGTAAGCCAAAAGCCTTTGACATTGCAGCCTTCACCTCTTAAACAAGTCAGAAATTTGCTAACATAGATAGCAATATCCATCCCTATTCATAGCCACCAATACATGTATCCAAGGTTATAGTACGTCTTATCCGCTCCCAGATGTACCAAGTACCTTGATGCATGGGCCTCAACCATTACACTTCCTACCAATAGAACCCAAATTTGATCCATAAAGTACAAACTCTCGTCTCCTTTTCTTTCCATCTGTTGCTCTAAACCATGTAGCCTTTCTGCGAGTATGTTCTCTTGCTTGAACGCCTTACTTTGGGCTGCCATTATCATTCCTCATACTCATCTTTATTTCACTCCCTCCTTTCTACTCAACGCATCACCCACTACATTCGCTTTATCGGGGTATCACACAAATCATTCTTCAAAGTATGAAAAGCCTCTTCTTGTTCTACGCTCCACTCATACTTCTGATTCCTCTCAGTTAGGGAAGTAAGAGGGTTCAACAATCTAAAAAAATCGTGATAAACGTCGGTAGTAACCCGCTAATCCTAAGAATAATCATCTAAGTCCTCACTGCCTCACTCTTACTCGGGTCCACGTGAATACATTATGGTTGAACACGTGACCAAGAAAATGCACTTCTTCTAACCAAAACTCACACTTAGAAAACTTAGCATATAGCTTATCCTTCCTCAGTGACTCCAACACTAACTTCAAATGAACTTCATGTTCCTCCTTCGACTTTGAGTAGGCCAGAATGTCATCAATGAATACGATGACAAACCTACCTAAGTATGGTTTGCAACCCAGTTCATTAAGTCCGTGAAAACCACTAGTGCATTAGTTAACCCAAAAGGCATAACCGTAGACTCAAAATGTATGTATCTCGTTTGAAATGCGGTCTTTAGATTGGCATCCTCACGCACTCGTAGCTGATGATAACCTGATTAAAAATCTACCTTTAAGAAAGGACACGCTCCTCATAACTGATCAAACAAGTCATTAATCCTAGGGAGTGGATAACGGTTTTTAACATTTAATTTGTTCAACTCCCTATAATCAATACACATGCGAAAAGAACCATCATTCTTCTTAACAAATAACACCGATGCTCCCCACGAAAAATGACTAGGTCATATGAAACCCTTGTCTTGCAACTCTTGAAGTTGCCTGGAAAATTCTTGCATTTCTGAGGGTGCCAAACGATATGGAGACTTCGCGACCGGCGTCGCTCCATGAACCAAACCTATGCGGAACTCAACTTATCGTCGTTGTGGTCATTGACAAATCTCCCAGAAACACATCAATAAAATCTCCTACCACGAGTATATCACTTATCCTAGGTTCATCTACCTTATCATTCATTAGGGCTTTGGCGGCTCCCAAAGTACGTTCCCCATGAACTCGAAATATCTCATTACCTTCCAACGTTAATCTAACCACCTTCTCATAACATACTATCACAAACTTCCTCTTGGACAACCAGTCTATTCCCACAATCACATCAAAGCATCCACGACTCAACGGTATCAATGAACTCCAAAGGTTACGAACAATCGAATAGGTTAACAAACGAATATCGAATCAAAGGCTAGAATGCATATAGGAGATTCCACATATGCAAGTAGACGTGGATCAAATGACATAAGAATCCTTTGAAAGAAAGGATACCTATATGCACCGAGTGAAAACGCAACGAAAGAAAACCAACAAGCGTACCACGACAAATAAACACATAAGAAAATCAATACCAAAGATGAAAATTCTTGTACCAATTATCGACTTTACTCGAACGACCAAATTAAACAATATTTTTATAAAAATCAATTTAAAATAAAGAAGTTACTTTAAGTATAAAAATCATTTTAAAGAATAAATAAAATTGTTTTAAATGTAATCTTTAATAAATTCATTCTGTTTGTCTTAAAAAAATCTAGAGACTGTTACCTAACGGTGTATCGTACCTTACCACTATGAATCACTTTAAACCTGCTTCTTATAATAAAATAAAAATCTATTAACAAAGATCATTTTATACACAATTTTCTACAAACACCAACACAACACTTCCAAAGGGTTTTTATAATTAGACATCAATTATAAAATATATCAATTATAAAATATGTTACTCAACAAAGGACACCATAATACCAAAAGGGATCGTAAAACACCGTACAGACTCTAACACAATTCTATTGTTTGAAAACGAAAGAAAATACCAGGAACCATATACTCAAAATAGAATCAAACGAACTCGTACAAGAAAACTCATGCAAGACGCTACGTACCCAAAAGAAAACATACGGTCTTATCCAAATTAGCGATCGACAATGCAAACCTAAAAGCATCGATACTAACACGTCGCCAACGGGTTACAAAAACTAAGGGATATACTATCAAGGGAGTAATGATACACACTAATATGTTAGGAACAATTAGTGCTTAAAAGAAACGTTTGATACTCATACGAGAAATCAATGCAACAAAAGAACTAACAAAACACGCCTATATCCGAAAGAGCAGATTCGAACAACCAATATACATCAAGTCGTAGAATGGGGAAAATCAGGTATCCTTACTAACAAAGTACGATGAAGGGATGCTAAGCTTAGACTTAGGAAATCCGAACAAACAACCGAGCAAACAAGCAACCTCTATAATAGCAATACTAGGTATCCTCAATTACTAGATAGAAGGGCAAACTTACTATCTATACAACTTAACTCAACATATCCTCCAATTAGGGTAAGAGAAAAATTCTCTACCCATACCACCATCTTTATCATGAATACACATATCAAAAAGGAAAATATATTACACTACCACCTTACAACCAAACACAAATAAATGAAATCATGGTCACAAGTCTACGCATGTGATGCCTTTATAATTATGTTGGCCACCATAATTATAAGTACCTCCTTTCACACGTGTACTTACTTCCAAGATTACCCATTTCAATCATAATTCACATATGAGCACATATACCACATTGCACATCTTAAACCACTCCAACTTAACACATATAGGATGCTCCATCAATTAACTAATTACTTATATCAAAATAAAATCAAAATGACATAAAAGAACAAAAATCTCGCAACAACTCCCAAAATACAAAATATCTGAAAGAAATAATCAATAACAACATGACGAAGTAAAGGAAGGGATAAACTTATGCTGAGCCTAGCTTGGGTTTGACTTTGCCTCTGCAAGAATCACTCGACTCTGCAGGTCCAGCCCTACTACGCGCATCCGACAAACGATCAACTATCTTATCTCCTTTGGTTCCACAAGAGGCTCCTCTTATGGATCCTTATAACGCTTAAGTCCAGTAGAGAAAATGGTTCCCCAACGAGACTTCTTACGGGTGGGGGGAAAACATAACTAAAATACTAAGAAGTAATACATATCATACCAGATAAGGGTAGGTAAAATAACTCAATGACAACTTAGAAAAATACAAGATATATAAGCTATGCAAAAATAGAGGGGAAGCATAGCAGTTATAGCATCAAACACTTAAACCCTAAATGCATCTACATGAAGGACCCATAGGTTATAGCCTAGGCTTAACCACCTACTTCTCTATAACAAAAGGCTCTGATACCAATCTGTCACACCCCGCCAAGGCGGAAACGTAAGGCGTAACGAGAATAGATATCATCACAACACAATGGTGTCTACTATAGAGAAATCTAAATGAAAGAAATAATCAAATGGACACTATGTATCATGACAATTCCCAACACAAGATAAAAGAGTCTTGCATTACAAGAGTAATGTCATACACGAAACAACATAATCCAAATACTAACAATCTCCAACAAACAAGTATCAAGCAAAACAAATGTCATAAATGAAAAGACTAGAAAAGACAACTCCATAAGCAATGCCTAGGGTCTCTCTAGCTACTCTTCCTAACATCCTTCTTATCCTCACGATACTCACCTAAAAATGATGCTTAAAAACATCAACATAAAGTTGGTGAGAGTCATAGGTTTAAGACACGAAAATCAAATCCAATTGAAAATTACTGTGATAATAAAGAAAACATTGCAAGACAATGAATGAACCACCATACTGGCTAAATTGCAAATCTAATCAATCATACAAATAACCGGCAAACGACTACAAGACGTCTCATATCGCACCAAGGTCCCTGTGGTTACCCCTTAGCCCTAGACATGGGTACTCTCAAAGTAGCCTTCCTGCCCGCTAGGCCACAATACCTTCCACTAAACAGGCCATGAATACCCGCAGGTGATCCCCTTGACTTAGTTCATAATTCTCAATATCACATCACAAAACATGTAGCACACAACATACAATAGTCACGTATTGTCCATGCATCTTTGACAACACATTATCACAGTAATCAAAATATTTCCAAACACTTTGCATCATTTACACCCCAATAAATCATAAGAAAAGAGGGGCTATGAAACTCACTTGAATGCTCAAATGCAGCTTCCAAATCTCTACACGCAACTTTACAAATAAATAAACACGGTTACACACAACCAATATAAAATCCCTAGTCCATGTAACACACATATGATGTATGTCTAAGGGTTTAGTTAACCATCATGGGTTACCCTAACACCATGCCCAACCTTAACCATCTTATTAACACTTTACACTAGCTACATACAATTAACTCAGAATTGCAAAATTTTAGTGTCTCTTTACGTACCCAAAACCCTTACTTAATGACGTTTATAAATTATAGAAAAAATCATCTATGTTCCTTTATGTGTTTTCTAACTACCATTGGATTTCCAAAAGCCATTTACATGCACAAGTACTCCTAAGAAAATCAAACTTCAAAACAGTCCCAATTCGGATCTGATTGCACACTAAAAAGTTTGGACATATTAACCATACTTAGACATGCTTTCATAGGCTAATTTTTATAGGATTATCCATATACATATGGAACTTAACTACTGTAGTAGGGCTAAGATTTATCTACTTTTAAGTATAGGTTTTACCCTCACAAACATGACCTAAATCTAGAACTTAACTACAGGATTATCCATAGACATATGGAACTCAACTACTGTAGAAAGGCTAAGCTTTTATCCACTTTTAAGTATAGGTTTTACCCTCACAAACATGACCTAAATCTACCTCGTATTTACTGATCTGACAACTTTTAGTGTAACCAACATTTGAATGACTTCCCGACCTTAAAAACATTCAAGGCTGAATTTTCTAGAAAGTAGACTCTTTTGGCTTATTCATAGGCTCAAGAAACATATCAATACACGTTTTTATCAGCTAGATATCAGTCTTTGAACATGACCCCAAAATTTTGCTCAACCCTAAATCAAGTTTTAACGCAAATCTAACATAACCAATTGCATGAAGATGACCCTAATCAAGCCATAATCATTCTATCATCATCAAATATCATTAATATTCTAAATTTTATGAAACCCTAGAATCCATCATTGATTTTGTTACATGAATGCATGATTTAAACTAGGATTGAATGCACTTACCTTTGATTGCAAGCACCTAATTAACAATTCTTGAATGATTCTTGGATCCATAAGTGAAAATCAAATTCTTAGGGTTTTGAGGAGCTGGATTCATATGGAAACAAAAAGAGGGGAGAAAAGGATGGGCCAAGTTGGGTTTTTAAATCTATATCCTAAGTCCTAGCCCAACCTAAACTTAGCTTAGTTAAAAAAATACTTTTTTTTCTTTTTTTTTCTCTAAAACCGCGCGCACCCTATATTATATATATATATATTTTTTTAAATTATTAATTAACTAATTTACTTCATTTCCTTAAGTTTTTATAAAAACCTAAGCTAGTTTGATTAAACCTTTTTACTTAAACACTACTTACTAAATATAACTTTCATTTCACCAACCACTTTCTATTTTTAGATAGTTTGCTACAAACTTCTATATTTTACTCACTTATTTCATTTCTAAAATGCCATATTTCCCATAAACGTTTAACACTTAATAACCAAGAATTGACATAGCAATGCATGCAACACGTCTTTCATTTCCACTATCACCACATGTGAACAAATGGAATACTTAACACCAAACTCATATGTCCACAAAATAAGATGATCATTTACCTCTAAAATTACATCATGCACATAAGTAACCCACTTCAACATACATATAGAAAACATAGCACGCAAGAAACATACAAAATGGATACTTAGCCATTTCTAAAGGTATAAACTAACCTGCTCAAATCACAGTTGTCACAAAAACATTCGTCCTTTTTTGAAACACCCGTTACATCACATACATTTGTTAGAATTGAGGATCCTAGTAAACTTCCTAAGGTAAGTTTGGTAAATGAAAGTCTTAAAAAGCTAAAATATCAACTGGCTAATTTTGACAAGGTTGTGAAAAAGAGAACTGCATTCGATGTTATTACTGCTGGTGCGTAGGGTTTTGAACATACCAAAGCGTGTTTTGAACTGAAATAATTCCATTTTTAAAAGTTTTAAAAGACACATTTAGTGCGTTTGATAAAACTCTTTAGATGAAATTACTGAAGTTCAAATTGTTTTTAACCAAATGGAAGCGGCTGTTGATCAATGTTCTGTAAACAAAAACGCTTTTGAAATTTAAATCAAACAACTTAGCATTGATAATGATCAACTCCTGAAACAAATCATGTCTCAAGAAATTGTGCATATTGCTGTGAATTCTGTGGATAGTCTTGATGTGAAAAAGTCATGTGTGAATGAATGCAATAAGTTTCTGGAACTTGTGACTAAGCTTCTCAAAAAGAAAGATTTGATTGAAAAAGATGTTTACGATAAACTTTTGAAAAGCTATTCAACACTTGAAAAGCATTGCATTTCTTTGGAATTAACAACTCAACTTAATCAAGAAGTTTTTCAAAAGGACAATATTCGTGAAAACCAAAATGCTCATACATTTAATCAATTATTGAATTAAATGAATTGAAAGCTCAGTCACAAGAAAAGGACACAGTCATCAGAAAGTTGAAGGATAAGATTAAATCTTTGAGTGGAAAAGATAGTGTGGAAAATGTAAAAAAAGACATTGATGATATTGAAACGATAAACATTGAGTTGGAGTATTGTGTGGCAAAATTACTTTCTGAAAATGAAAATTTAAGAAAAGAATGAGAGCATTTGAAATCAATTTACAAAGACCAATTTGACTCAATTAGAAAGACACGTATTCAATTAAAAGAACATTGTGACTCTTTAATTGCTCAAATTAATGCAAAGTTTATTGAAAATTCGGATTTAAATGCTCAACTTCAAGAAAAGATTTTGCTATTGCAGCATTGAAAAATGAACTAAGGAAACTTAAAGGGAAAATTGTTGTCGATACCGCTGTTTCAAAACCTAGTGCCACTATTGTTCCAGGAATGTTCAAGCTTAATATAAAACCTATTTCTCATAGACTTAAGAACAATAGGGATGCCCATGAGGTTTATATTGAGAAGACTATAGAAAATACTAACACTCTTCGTGGATTGGTGGAACACGCTAGAACATAGAATCCTAGTGAACCTTTATTAGAATCTGCTTGCATGTTTACAAAACACGTTCAGGAATTGTTAGTCTATGTCTCTCTAACATGCCCTAATTTACCAAAACCTAGTAAGAAGTTAGTTGTTGTCACACCAATGAACAAGGATAAAAGAGTTAGATTTGCTGAACCTGTCACATCTTCATGCAATATTCCCAAGCAGATTGATTCTCTTAAAACCAAAGATTTTAACAAGCCTTTGTTTACTTCTACAGGAGTAAAACCTACTACTCGTGCTAGCGGATCAAAGCCTTTAGGCAATACAAAGAACAATAGGATCACGCGACCACCAAGTAGAAATCAAAAGATTAAAGTAGAAGACCACTCTAGGAAAGTTAAATCTAGTTTGAATAAGATGAATTCTATTTCTGAACCTGTCAGTAATGCACATGTTAAGCGTTTTGTGAGAAATGCTAAGTTTGAATCTATTTGTGTTATTTGTAACAAATGTTTGTTTGATGCTAATCATGATATGTGTATTATTGATTATGTGAATGATGTAAATGTATGATTGAAATCTAAATCTAAAAGAAATAAAATGAGAAATGTATGGAAACCTATGGGTAAGGTGTTTAGTGAAATTGGATATAGTTGGAAACCTACAGGTAGGACCTTCACTATAGTCGGAAATAAGTGCCCTTTAACTAGGATTACCTCGAATAAAATAGTGCCTCCTAAGGAAACCACTATTGCACCAGTAGTAACACCAACCTCAGGAATCTTAGTTTACAGCAGGAGACCAAAAGCAACAAGATCTGTAGGTTCCAACAACAAAGTTAAGATTGTAGAATCTAAAACTTCTAACTCTAAGGAACCCAAACAATCTTGGGGATCCATTTTTTCTAATGTTCCATTTTCTTCTCTTAACGATTGCAGGTTATCCAAATTGTTCTCTGGTATTTGGACTCTGGCTGCTCAAAGCATATGACCGGAAATCGCTCTCAACTCATCAACTTCGTCAGTAAATTTTTGGGTGCCGTCAGATTTGAGAATGATCATATTGCTAAGATAATGGGTTATGGAGATTATCAAATGGGAAATGTTACCATCTCTTGGGTTTATTATGTGGAAGGGTTAGGTCACAACTTATTCTTCGTGGGTCAATTTTGTGATTCCGATCTCGAAGTAGCTTTTCGCAAAACACCTGTTTCATTCGTGACTTAGACGGTGTTGATCTACTCAAGGGATCTAGGGATCAAATTTATATACTTTATCTATGGATAATTTGTTGCTCTCCTCTCCTACATGTCTCTTGTCTAAGGCCTCAAAGACCAAGTCTTGGTTGTGGCATCGTAGATTATCTTATTTAAACTTTGATTATATCACTTCTCTTGCCAAACAAGGTCTTGTTTGAGGTCTTCCAAAACTAAAGTATTAGAAGGATCACTTGTACTCTGCCTGTGCTCTTGGTAAAAGCAAGAAACATTCCCTTAAACCCAAAGCTGAAGATTCCATTCAAGAAAAACTCTATCTGGTGCATATGGATCTTTGCAGGCCAATGAGGAATCATACTGGTTATCATTGATGACTATTCTCGGTTTACATGGGTGAAATTTCTACGATCAAAGGATGAAGTTTCAGAGTTCATGATTAAATTTCTCAAGATGATTCAAGTTCGTCTGAATGGAACCGTTCGTAACATCAGGACTGATAATGGCACTGAATTTTTCAATCAAACTCTAAAAGCTTACTATGAAGAAGTCAAAATCTCACATCAAACATCCATGGCTCGCACTCCACAACAGAATGGCATTGTCGAAAGACGAAACCATACTTTAGTGGAAGCTGCTCGAAACATGTTGATCTTTTCAACGACTCTGTTATGAACTTCTTCTTGATCGAAAACCTGACTTATCGTATCTTTGTGTCTTTGGTGCTCTCTGATATCCCATTAATGACGATGAAGACCTTGGTAACTTAAAACTGAAAGCTGATATAGGAATCTTCGTTGGTTATGCTCCTGCAAAGAAAGCATTTTAAATCTACAACAAAAGGACCTGCATGATTATTGAAACTATCCATGTTGATTTTGATGAGTTGACAGTAATGGTTCTAAATAATTCAGTTCAGAACCCAGGACTAAACTTTTGACTCCTGGAACAATCAGTTCAGGACTCGTGCCAAACATTCCTTCTTCAACTCCGTATGTCCCACCAACAAAGAATGACTGGGAATATTGTTTCAGCCAATGTTTGATGAATACCTTAATCCTACACCATGTGTTGATCCTTAAGTTCCTGTAGTCATTGCTTCAGAACCTGCTGTCTCAACCGGTACACCTTCCTCGACTACAATTGAACAAGATGCACCATCTTCAAGTACCTCTCAAACAACTTAAGAAACACCACCCCTAGTTATTCCTCTTGGTGTTAAAGAAGTTGACTATGACATTAAAGTTGCATACATGGATAATAATCCATTTGTTGAATTTCCAATTCCAGAACCTAGTTCTGAAGAATCCCCTACCCAGGTTGTTATTCCAAATCATGTGCATTCAATCAATCAACCACCCTAACACATCAACAAATGGACTAAATATCACCCGATTGACAATGTTATTGGCGATCCTTCTAGAACGGTTTCCACTCGACAACAACTATAAGACGAAGCTCTATTCTATTATTTTGATGCTTTCCTTTCTTCCGTTGAACCCAAGAGTTATAAAGATGCATTGACATAATCTTGTTGAATTGAAGCCATGCAAGAAGAACTCAACAAGTTTAAACGTCTTAAAGTTTGGGAGCTCGTACCTCATTCAGATTGTGTATTGGTTATTACCTTGAAGTGGATCTACAAGGTGAAATTAGACGAGCTGGGAGGTGTATTGAAAAGTAAGGCTTGTTTAGTAGCAAGAGGTTATTGTCAGGAAGAAGGCATAGAGTTTGAGGAATCTTTTTGCTCCAGTTGCTCGACTTGAGGCCATCTGTATCTTTATTGCATTTGCTGCTCTTATGAACATGGTTGTCTACCAAATGGATGTGAAGACCGCATTCTTGAATGGCATTCGGCGTGAGGAGGTCTATGTTAGCTAACTGGACGGGTTTGTAGTTCCAGAGATCCCTAATCATGTGTATAAGCTAAAGAAGGCTCTTTATGGGTTGAAACAAGCTCCACGTGCTTGGTATGATTTGCTCTCATCATTTCTACTCTCCTAGAAGTTTACCAAAGGCACCGTCGATCCAACATTGTTCGTCAAACGTGAAGGCAAGGACATATTATTAGTACAAATTTATGTTGATGATATTATCTTTGCTTCCAATAAACCTGATCTTTGTGAAACGTTTTCAAAAATAATGCGTTCAAAATTCTAGATGTTAATGATGGAAAACTATCATTTTTCTTAGTATTATAGATTTCTCAGAGTCCTAGAGGCATCTTTTTAAATCAATCCAAACATGCTCTAGAATCTCTTAAAAAATATGGTATGGAAACTTGTGAACCAGTGGATACTCCAAAGGTGGAGAAATCCAAACTGGATGAAGATCCACAAGGGAAAGCCGTTGATCCCTACACGTTATCGTTGAATGATTGGCACCCTTATGTATCGCACATCCAGTAGACCAGACCTTGTATTTGTTGTGTGCATGTGTGCCCGGTATCAAGCAAAGCCTACGGAAAAGCACTTACATGCGGTTAAGGGAATCTTTTGATACCTAAGAGGAACCATTAATATGGGTCTGTGGTATTTGAAGGATTCTTGCATTGCTCTAACAGTTTTTGCAAATGCTGACCATGCGAGGTGCCAAGATAAAAAAAAAGTACGTCTAGAAGTATGCAGTTGTTAGGTGATAGATTGGTGAGTTGGTCGTCAAAGAAACAGAAGTGCATTACCATATCTAGTACAGAAGCTGAATACATTGCCTTGTCAGGATGTTGTGCTCAAATACTTTGGATGCGATCATAATTAACTAACTTTGGCCTTGTGTTCAATAAGATACCTTTGTACTGTGATAATAAAAGTGCCATTCCTTTATGTTGCAACAACATCCAACACTCCCGATCCAAGCATATAGACATCTGACATCACTTTATCAAGGAGCAAGTGGAGAACGGGGTGGTTGAGTTGTATTTTGTCAGAACAGAGTATCAACTGGCAGACATCTTCACCAAGCCTTTAGCATGAGAACGACTGGAATTTCACATCAAAAAGCTTGAAATGTAAAGCATGTCCCCGGAGACTCTAAAAAAGCTGGCAGATAAAGAAGAAGAGTAATGGTGGTACTCTCTTCACATATCCTATGTATCATAAGTATATAAGAAAATCAGAAAAACCCAAAAAGATTTTTCTTTTTCTATAAATTTTTCAAAAAGAAAATAGAAAAATATAAAATCATAAAAAGAAAATACAAAATTAAAAAATTAAAAAATTAGAAAATATAAAAATACGGTTGTTGAGGTAAATTTACGTGGGCTACTTGGGCTTAGTAAAAGCGGTGATGAATATCAAGTTCAGCTTGGTTCCTCTAGAGCTTAATCCTTCGTCTCTTAGCTGAAAATAAGAAAAAACACCGTTAGCTCACCCTGAGGTGTGAATCCGGGACCAGCTTCGGCGTGAGAGTAAGTATAGTGATACGAGATAAATGTGGAGAATATAAAGTGTTGTCGAGAGTAGGTGTTATGTATATCGTCTTGGGGAAATGAGCCCTCCCTTTATACTATTTGGTATTCGCTACAAGACATAACCGTGGGGCTCTCTCTTAGTATGAACTATCAGCCACGTGTCATTCCAAGGACTGTGATCCTTTACAAGGACTGTACCCCTGTCGGGCCGTCCTTTGATACCGTTGCATTAGAACGGAGCTAATAACTCCGAACCTAATGTGTCCTTTGACACAACAACTTCTCTGGAGTTCTGGTGGTGACTTCGGACCTGACATGTCCTTCGACAAGTCAGCTTCTCCAGAGTATTTATTTAGTTTTATCCCGTGCTAGTTTGGCAGGAGTATCTAAGCTATATCTCTTCTTCGGATGTGCCGAGGGAGACTATACCCCCATCATGTCCCCCAGTCTAGTACGAATGTCATTAAGGATTTCGTGCTAGACTCATTAAATTGTAATCAAGAACTAGAAACCTCTCTCTTTCTTTTTTTCTTTTTTTACTATTTTTGAATGCGTGGCTCATACAGCTTCACTTGATAAGAGCTGACGTGTCATCATCATGGCGATCCTTTTCCTGAGTTATTTGCTAGGGTTGCGTCATGCTTACATGGTGACGGTTGATTTTCCCGGAGCCACTATAAATAGCCTTCCTTTGTTTTCACATTTTTACATTTTTATTTTTTTACCCGCACCGTTGCATTTCTTCTCTATCGCCTTCAGGGTCTCGGTTGTTGCTATTATGCAGCTCATTGCAATCCCCTTTTGAAGTAGGGGTTTCTCGCTTTACTTACTTTTTTATATTTTCCAACGCCACAATAGTAAGAACCGCTATGAAAAACCGTATATGTACCCTTTCTAAGAATGATCTAAAAGATTTGGTAAGACTTATCGTATACCCCTAGATCTTCATCCTCGTTTGCATGACCCTGGGTTTATCATGGATCATCTTCCTGGTGATGCTATAGGCATTTACTCCGAGTTTCTCTGGTTTTCCGGCATTCGTATCCCTTTTTCGACGTTCCTTTTATCTGTGCTTAAGTACTTCAAGGTACATATTTCACAATTGGTACCTCTCGATTTGAATAAGGTGGTGTCGTTTGAGGTTGTGCGTCGCGACCTAAACATTGTTCCCACCGTTACATTGTTTCGTGTGTTTTAATGTCTTTGCAAACAAGGGGATTGGTTTTCTTTTTCTAAACGTCGCAATATGAAGGATGTTTGTATGGATGATGGTCCTTTGAGCCTAAAGAAGTGGAAGGACAAGTTTTTCTTGATAGATCGTAGAGCCATTCCAGACTATCTGACATGGAGGCATTCTTGTTCATGTGTTTCGAATGATCTTCCTACTGATGGCTATGCTCAGAATGATGTGGAGCGGCTATGTGCTCGTTTAATTTATCTTCATGAGATGAGGGAGGAGGTGCTTGTTCGTTCTGGGTTAAGTTCTGTGTGGTTTAATAAAGAATATAATCTAGTTTTTTGAAGGATTAATGACAATGGTAGTAGGTTAGGAGGTTTTAGTTTCTATTCCTTATTTGTTGTTCATTTTGCTTTGTGCTGATCAATTTTTTGCCTTTTGTACAGAGATAAGTATCTACGATTTTATGGATCTCCTGTCTTGGGGTGGTGCTAAGGTTGTTGAAGAATCTCATCATCTCTCTTCGCCGCTGTTAGAGCGTGTTCCGTCGCACACTACTACGCTGGCGGCAGAGGGTGCTATGATTCCGTTGCCTACTACAAATGAGATTGTTGCTTCTCTTCCGGACCCATGCCTTGCTAAGAAGTCAAAAGGTCCTTCTCAAGTAAGGGTGCGTTCAGCTTTGGATACTACGCCTGAACCTAGCCGGTCATCAAAAAAGAGGAAGCTGAGAAAAAGAGCTTCGGAAGCTGGTTTCTAGTGCTACAGAACTAGGTCAGACCGAAGATGTGGATGAAGCTGATTTAACTAAGTTCTGTACTGAAATTGAGAATAGCTTGGAGAGGGACAAATGTATTTCTACTAGGGCTACTTTGGCCCCTACATCGCGTCTTGGTAAGAGATTGGGTGATCCTCCTTCTGTGGCTATTGTTAGTGCTTCTGGACCATCCCGTGTTGGGACTTCGGCCCATGCTTCTACTTCTGGGTGCAGTTTTTCTCTTGGAGGTATGATGTGGCTTCCTTTTCTTTTGTTTCTCTCATGTTTTGTATTTTGTGTTTTTGGTTGAGTTAGTTGCTTGTGGACCTTTAGGTGTTGTTAGTGGCCAGGCTGGGAAGTCTAGGGTTGAGGTTGTGCGACGTCAGATGGATTCGTTAGATTCCTTGGCTCGTAGTGCTCTTGCTCGTGATGTGGAGTATGATCCAATTTTGAAGGATGATTTTGGCACCGCTACCCACGGTAAAGAGATTGATTTGACCTTGTTTTCTCTTGCTCCTGGTCCCTATCAGATGTCTTATCTATATGAAGGTGCTTCTTCCCTCATATGCTAGAGAGGAGTGGAATGTTTCTCATGCACCAGAGGATAATATCTTGTTTCCTCTAGACCAGACCATTACCCCCGCCGAACTTAAGAGAACTGAGTCTTTGCTTTAGTTGGATTTATTGAATCATTTCAATGTTCTTAGTGCTCTGCTGGTTTCCCATGGTGAGAAGCTGAATTCTCGCTATACAGGTCTGGTTACAGCTAGGAATCATCTTCAGGAAAAGTTTGATCGAAAGGCTGGGTATGTTAAGGTTCTTCGTTCGGAAGTTACGACTTTGGATGGTAAACTTGAGAGAATGCAGAAGGATTGTGATGCTTTAGGTCAGGAGAACAAGGAATTACTAAATGTGTTCTCAAAAAATGTTGCTTCTGATAAGGTGAAGGAATTGCTTACTGAACTTACCGATGCTAGGGTGGCTAATATAGGTTTATCAAAAGAGTTATCTTAGACCGAAGCTAAGTTATATGACCAAGCCCTTGTTGTGAGAGATTTGCATAATTAGCTTGCTTTGGAGAAGGCCAAATCTCAAGGATATAAGGATGTTGTAGATGGTTTAAGGGAGGAGGTTGCCCGGTTTATTGGTTTTGATGTGGAGAGTCTTGTTCAAAAGTTGCTATCGAGTGATGAATTTTATGCTGTTCTTGCTCATATTGCATCTCTCAGCATAAATTTTGGTGTTGAAAGGGGATTACGCATGGGGCGTACCGATGCTGAGTTTGAAGTGTTTGCCTAGAAAGTTTCTAACTTCAATATTGGTGCTAAGGCTGATTTCGACAAAGCTTTGGTTGATTTTCCTACTACCCTTTTTCACTTTCTTGGAAAAGTTGTTGCGGCGTCCGTAGGTACTCTTTTTGAGGTGACCCAGATCTTACCAGACAAGCATATTCGTTCGGTCACCTCTGCTCCTGTTGTTCCGTCTATTACCAATGAAGATGTAGACCAAGTGTCTTTTGAGCATGCTTCTGATGTCTTAGCCGCTAGTATTTAGCTTGGCCTTTATGTTTGTTAGATTTAGCCAACTTTTTTGAATGTGTAATGTCCTAAACACTTGGCGATGGTTTTGTTACCACCATCCTTTTTTGATGGTGCTTTGTTTGCACCCTTTTAGTCCTTATGGTTTCCCCGGTTTATATTATCATGTGCCTTTATCATTTCTCTTTATGGTGTTATATCTAAATTATTCATTTGTTTCATTTTTTACATAGTACGTTCATGTTTGCCCTTTGTATTTGTTTGTTTCTTAAGACGTGGCAAAGGTATAGACCGATGCAAAGTATTAGCCAACTCTTTGCATCTTAAGCATACATACTTAGATAATTTTTATTAGAATCTATGTAGCTTGTACAGTGTTTCTCCATCCCATGTAGCTATTCATCAGAGAGCTTTCGTGGGAGGGGGAAGACTTTGTGCTTCATCCCTTCAACTGACAAATTTGTGTGTTTCTTTCTTTTGCCCCTGTTAATGCTTACTATTTCATCCGGAGGTAGCGCACCGTCCGATGCATTTGTGTTTTCACGGATTCAAAAGTTGTTCTTTCATACCATCATAAAGACGTACATTAGATCCGTTGCTTCTGACGTAAAAAAATTTACATGTTTTTTTTGAGGGTCTAGCAACAATTTTCCTCCTTCCCTTTACTTCATATTACATGTAGTATTTCCTCAAGTTACTAGAGTGCCAAGTACGTGGTATTTTTGTATCGTCCATAGACCGGAGCTTGTAGGCACCTGTGCCATATGTTTCAACAACCTCGTAATTGTCCTTCCCAATTTGGTACAAGTTTGCCTCTGTTTTCCACTTTTGATAGTTCTTTTTTCCAAAGGATAAATTCCCCTACCTTGAATTGCTTGTGATGGACTCGTTGATTGTAATACTTTTCCACTTGCTATTTTCGCCTTGCTTCCCTGAGTGCCGCTATCTCTTTTCGCTCTTCTAGCATGTTTAAATTCAGCCTGATTGCTTCTTCATTTTGTTCATCGGACTCTTGGATCAATCATCTTGTTGGGATGCCTATTTCTGCGGGTATAACTGCTTCAGTGCCATATGCCAGACTAAATGGTGTTTCTCCGTTGCTAGTCTTAGGCATTGTTCTATGGGCCCACAATACATTTGGCAATTCTTCCACCCACATTCCTTCTTTTTGATGTAACCTTGTCTTGGTTCCTTGCATTATGCTTCGGTTAGCTCATTCTAAAGCTCCATTTGCTTGAGGATGATATACCAATGTGGAGACATGCTTTATTCCTAGTCCTTCTACCCAGGATTTGAATGGGTCATTGATCAACTGGGTTTCATTGTCTGTTATAATGATGACTGGTACTCCGAACCTGCATATGATATTATGAAAGGCAAAATTCTTGACCTGTTTTCTAGTTATACTAGTTATCGGCTTGGCTTCCAGCCACTTGGTGAAATAATCAATAGCTACTATCAAGTATTTGATTTTGCCTGGAGCTTCGGGAAGGGGTCCGACAATGTCCATTCCCCATTTTCGGAAGGCCCAGGCTGAAGTAACGAAGATCATGTCATTCTTTAGCAGCTTTGGTACGGTTGCGTATACCTGACACGAGTCGCAGCTTGGTATCTCATTGTTGGCATCCTGATGCATACTTGGCCAGAAGTATCCAGCACTCATAGCCTTATGGACCGCTCTTCCTGGTCCGTTATGCATTCCATATGATCCCATGTGTATTTCTTTTATTAGGTATTTGGCCTGCTGCAAACCTATACATCGGAGCAGTGGCCCTAAGTATGACCTTCGGTATAAGATTGCTTCCTCCATGGTGTAGTTGCGTGCCTTTTCTCAAATTGTTTATGCTTCTGTGGCATCTTCCGGTAGGATTCATTTTTTGATATATTCTTGGATTGGTGTCATCCAAGTTCTTATGGCTTCCTCGATTATTACATTGACTTCTGTGATATCCACCGATCTCTCGTTGAGTTCTTCAATTAGCACCCCTTTTGTCGGTCCTTCGTAATGCACCGCTGCTAGTTTTCTTAAAGTGTTTGCCTTTTTGTTTTCTTCCCTTGGTATGTGACTTATTTGAATGTCGTTGAAGCTTCAGATCATTTCTAAGGCTTTTACCTTATACTTCTTTGTCATTTCCCCTTTTGCATCGTACCCCTCCACCTGGCTTGCTACCAATTTCGAATCCACAAATGCATGTATTTTTTTTACCTTTATTCTTGTTGCTATTCTTAAACCTGCTAGCAGTGCTTCATATTCCGCATCATTATTTGAGTTGGTGAAGTTCAATCAAAGAGCGTAGGAATATTCTGCTCCTTCCGGATCTATCAAGATTAGACCTGCTCCAGATCTATGCTCATTGGATGCTCCATCAGTGTACAACTTCCACATGTCTATTTTGGTCTTAAGATTTTTAGGTGCTTTGGTTTCTTTGTCCTCTTGCTCTTCCATACTTTCTCCTTCTACTATAGTATCGTCTGAACCATCTATTTTTACCTGTGTATGGCTGTCCTCTGTCATTGTATTTGTCAGGAAATCGGCAAGCACTTGTCCTTTTATCATGCTTCTTGAGGCGTATTTGATGTCGTAGGCTTCAAGTTCTACTCCCCACTTGGCAAATCTTCCCGTTGCCTCCTAATTGTTTAATATTTGGCTTATTGGCTTGTCCGTTATAACCTTGATTGTATGGCCTTAGAAGTATCTTCTTAACTGTCTAGCGGCATGTACTAGTGCCAAAATTAACTTCTCCATCAGTGGGTAGTTAATTTCAGAGCCTTGTAGTATTTGGCTAACGTAATAGATTAGGGCTTGCCTTCAATCTCTTTCTACCAGTAGAACGGCACTAACTGCTTCATTGGCCGCTGATAGGTAGACCATAAGTTCTTCTTCTTTCTTTGGAGCTGTTAACGTTGGCTGTTCTGCTATTAGTTTCTTCATTGCCTGGAATAGTTCTTCAGCCTCTATTGTCCAATGGAAATCCTTCTTGTTTGTACACTTCTTGAGTGTGTCTATGCATGGTAAGGCTCTTTCTGCTGCTTTAGAGAGGAATCTGTTTAAGGCGGCAAGTTTTCGCTTAGCCATTGCATTTGTTTCAGGTTGATTCGTGAGGGCATGTTCACTACAGCCTTTGTTTTTTCCGGATTTGCTCTGATTCCTTCTAAAGTCACTATATATCCTAAGAATTTGCCATCTTCCATTTCGAAGGAACATTTTTTATGGTTAACTTCATGTTTACCTTTTGAGTGTCAATCGTGTTTTTTCAACGTCCTTTATCATTTTTAGCTTTGTTTTACTTTTGATGACCATGTCATCCACGTATGCTTCCAAGTTTCTTCCCATTTGCCATTCGAACACGGTTTTGACCAACCTTTGATACGTAGCCCCGACATTTTTTAGTCCAAAGGGCATTTTTGTGTAACAAAAGACTCCTTCATTGGTATGGAATGTCGTCTTCTCTTCATCCTTTTTTGCCATTTGTATTTGGTGGTATCCCTTATATGCATCTAAGAAGAATTTATACTTGAACCCCATTAGGGACTTGATTTTCCAGTCGATCTCTAGTAAAGGGTAAAGGTCCTTCGAATAGGATTTGTTCAGATCTTTAAAGTCAATGCACATCCTCCAGCTGTTGTCCGACTTTTTGACTAGAATTGGATTGGCCACCCACGTGGGGTATCGTACCTTTCTAACTATTTCAGTCTTAAGCCATTCTGTTACTTCATCTTTCCCTACTTTTCTTCTGTTCGAAGCTATGCTCCATTTCCTTTGTACTCTCAGCTCCATGTGAGGGTATGTTTTGAGCTCATGTTCTGCAATGAAACAAGGAATTTTGATCATGTTTACCGGCGTTCAGGCAAAAGTATCGTCATGTTTACGTAGTATCTCTATAAGTCCATATCTGTACTCAGCGGTTAAGCTTCCCCTAATTGTGATGGTTTGGTCCGGATAGTCGTCATGGTCACCACCTTCTCCGGAGGCTTAGTTCCTGGTGATTTCTCAAGGGATTCGTCCTTATCTTTCTAATCTGCCTAAGTGCATTTCTTAGGTGAGGTGTGCGACAGCTGTATGATGTCGTCGGGTTCCCTAGTTTTGTCTGTCTGTCCTTGAATTCCTTCCTTGTCCTAGTTGGTTGGTCTATCAGAGTCAAATACATGCATTCTGATAGGGATGGTCCTCCATTTAATGGTCGGTCCTTGTGCTTCTCCATCCTCCGGCATTCTTGGAGGGTTTCTCTCTTGGTCATCATTTTTGTGATCCTATTAGCGGTGGGAAATTTTATCATTGAGTGGATAGTGGAGGCCACAACTCCTAAACTTCTCAAGCATGTTCATCCTAATATGATGTTATAGGGGGAGTGGCTTTTAACGACTGCAAATTCCATCTGAATAGTTCAGAGCCTCATTGGTTCCCCCATAGTCACGTTAAGGTTGATGGTCCCGATTAGGTAGCTTACTTCGCCAGAGAACCCTACCACTGGTGTTCTGGACTATTTAAGCTTTGCCTTTGTTTTGGCCCTTATATTTCAGAAACAGTGTTCATACATAACCTTAGAGGAACTTCCTCCATCAACGTAGATCCTGCGGATCCGGAACCCCCTCGATTAGTGCTTCTAATTAGGGCTGAGCAAGACCAACCAAAAACCGAACCGAACCTATAAACCGAGCCAAACCGAAGCGATCAAAACCGAACCGACCATTTTCGGTTCGGTTTTCGGTTTTGTATATTTTTTATTTTCGGTTTCAGTTTTGTCAGTTCGGTTCGGTTTCGGTTCAGGTTAAAACCAAGAAAAATATGCTTAAACTATTTATTTGGTTCGGTTTTTGTCGGTTCGGTTCGGTTTCGGTTCAGTTTCGGTTTTTCTCTGTAAACTTCAGTTTGGTTTAGGTTTGCGTTTTTCCCCAAACTCGGTTTTTGGTTCAATTTTTGTCGGTTCGGTTCGATTTTGAGTCGATGCTCACCCCGGCTTCTAATATTATGGGAGAATTGACTAATTGACACCCCGGTATGGAAGGAAATGATATCTCATTGCTCTTCCATTGTTCCGACTGCTCGCGGAGCCTTTTCCTATTCGTATTCCCTTTAATCATTCTGATGACGGCTCTATGTCGGACTTGTCTTGTTAATTCAAGTTCCTTGACGTCTCTACTGTTTTCCCTTATGGTTAATACTAAGGTTTTCCTTGCCAGAGCTTCTCTTTTGGTTATGCGTTATTTGTTGGGTGACCGACTCCGACGTCTGTTCCAGTAAGGACGATGGATAGGATTTTTTTCCAATTCTGGCATTTCATTTGTATTTAAATTTGTTGCCCTTGACGTGCTTCCTATTTGACTAATGAAAGTCGAAGTAGGGTGGTCATTGTTAGGCGGAGAGGATGTAACAGACCTTTTTTGTGGCCCTGCTACCCTGTATTCCGATATTGCCCTACCCTTCCTCCGGTGACTGCGAGTCATTTATGTTTTTCACTTTCTTCCAGACTCAGGTAGATTAGGATGCCTAGTCCCACGGATGGCTCCAAATGTTGAGGTAAATTTATGTAGGATACTTAGGCTTAGTAAAAGTGACCTCAGGGGTGATGAATATCGAGTTCAGCTTGGTTACTCCAGAGCTTAATCTTTCGTCTCCTAGCTAAAAATAAGAAAGAACACCATTAGCTCGCCTCGGGGTGTGAATCCGGGACCAGCTCTGGCATGAGAGTAAATAAGGTGATATGAGATAAATACGGAGACTATAAAGTGTGGTCCAGAGTAGGTGTTACGTATATCGTCCTGGGGAAATGAGCCATCCCTTTATACTATTTAGGATTCGCTACAAGACATAACCATGGGGCTCTCTCTTGGTACGAACTGTCAGCCATATGTCATTCTAAGGAGTGTTGTCCTTTACAAGGATTATACCCCTATTGGGCCGTACTTTGATATCGATGCATTAGGACGAAGCTAATAACTCTGAACCCGATGTGTCCTTCGACACACCAGCTTCTCCGGAGTTCTGGTGGTGAGTTCAGACCTGACATGTCCTTCGACAAGTCAGCTTCTCTGGAGTATTTATTTAGTTTTATCCCCGTGCTAATTTGGCAGGGGTATCTAAGCTATATCTTTTCTTTGGATGTTTCGGGGGAAACTATACCCCATCAATGGTGTTTCTAATGAGAGGTTTGTGTTAAGTAGCCTCTTATGAGTATCCTTGTGCTATTAGAACATGCTTGTGCCTCCTAAATGCTCTTTAACTTAGAAAAGTTTGAATTTAGGGCGTTAGTATCAAAAGAATGGAAATAAGTTTGGTCATAGGGTGTGAAATGGGTTTGCAAACTAATATAGACCCTAAGTGCTTATTATATGTCCTTTAAATGGTCCTTATGATGTTTACCATGTGCTTATCTCCTATGTGTGCTCGAATTTTGATTAGCATGCTCAAAGTGTTGTTTAAATCTTGTGGTTTGTGATTCTGTGAGATTCTTGATTGATTTGTAATGATTGTTAGAATTGCTTAGTGGTTTTAGATTGGTAAAACCTGAGTTAAGTATTTTTTTTGAATGAAGCAAAACATGATAGGTTTGATAGAAGCAAAACATGTTTGGCTTGAATGAAGCAAAATATGTTTGGCTTGAATGAAGCGAAACATGTTTGGCTTGAATGAAGCAAAACATGTTTGGCTTGAATGAAGTGAAACATATTTTCAAGCGAAACATATGTTGAGGTAAATTTACGTGGGCTACTTGGGCTTTTTAAAACTGAACTCAGCAGTGATGAATGCTGAGTTCAGCTTGGTTCCTCCGGAGCTTAATCCTTCGTCTCCTAGCTAAAAATAAGAAAGAACATCGTTAGCTCGCCCAGGGGTGTGAATCCAGGACCAACTCCGGCGTGAGAGTAAGTATGGTGATATGAGATAAATGGGAAGAATATAAAGCGTGGTCTAGAGTAGGTGTTATGTGTATCGTCCTGGGGAATGAGCCCTCCCTTTATACTATTTAGGATTCTCTACAAGACATAACCGTGGGGCTCTCTCTTAGTACAAACTGTCAGCTCTGTGTCATTCTAAGGACTGTGGTCCTTCACAAGGACTGTACCTTTGTCGTGTTCTTTGATACCGCTGCATTAGGACAGAGCTAATAAATCTGAACCTGATATGTCCTTTGACACACCAGCTTCTTCGGAGTTCTGGTGGTCACTCCAGACCTGACATGTCCTTCGATAAGTCATATTCTCCAAAGTATTTGTTTAGTTTTAGCCCATGCTGGTTTGGCAGGAGTATTTAACCTATATTTCTTCTTTAGATGTTTCGGGGGAGACTATATCTCATCATGTCCCCCAGTCTAGTATCTGCCAAGCAAGCTTGTCAGTGCTAGACTTAAATGTGTTATGCGTCATTAATGTTCTGCGTATACGGACGTGGCTTGTCTTTTATCCACACATTTTCTTTTCAACATGTCATGTATTAAAAATAACTTCCCAAACATCGTGTCTTTTCCTTCTTTCCCTATAAATAGTTTTACTTTTTGTTTTACCCTTAATATAGTAAAAACACATACTATTTCTGAAGCTATCATTTTTGCTTTCTGTCGCTGCTTACTTTGCTCCAGATTCTTCTCCTTCTAAGGTACCTTTTTCTTTCCTTCTTACTTTTTTAATTATGGCTAAAAAAGATATGGACCTGTACCATTCCCGACTTACCCAGGATGACCTAAATGATTTGGTCATTAAATATAAGATATCGTGTGATCTCCACCCTCGCCTAACCTCAGAAGAATTTATGATGTTCGAGATTTCAGACGATGCCATTGGCATTTATCATCGGATGTTTGATTTTTCTAGTGTTCGCATTGCTTATTCTTCGTTCCTTCTGCCCCTTATCAAACATTACAGAGTCCATTTCTCTCAACTGGGTCCTCTAGGTCTTAATAAGGTGATTACTTTCAAAGTGCTTTGTCGGTCTTTGCAGATAGAACCGACGGTGACTTTGCTTAGGGTTTTCCAAACGTTATGCGAACAGGGTGACTGGTTTTTGTTTGCCAAGCGCCGTGTTCCTTCTCCATTCTGTATTGATGATAACCGCTCTTGTATGAAGCACTGGAAGAGTTGGTTCTTTTTAATTGATCAGCGGGTATTCTGGATTCTATGGTTAGGAGACATCCGAGTACGGTCATTAATGATCCAAGGCCGGTTGTTGGTTCCTTTAGTATGGTTGATGTGTGTCGGTTGAGCGTACAAGTTGTAAAGTTAAGGGATATGCCTGAGGGGGTGTTGGTTTTATATGGGTTGAGACGTGTTTGGAAGAGTTATGTCTGTGATTCGGTACTTTGGGGTGCCGATGGAAATGGTATGGAGGAGGGTTTTGACTATGTTTTGTTGTATCTTTGTCTTTTGTTGCTTGTATTCATCGTTGTTATCCTTTTTGCAGTTATGGGCATTTATGATTTTCTCTGCTTTCTTGAGTGGACCGGTGCTGAGGTACTGGAGGAGCCCCATCTTGATGTTAGGCCGACCCTTTAAAGGCTTCCTTTTTACTGCTCTCCACCTGCTGCGACCGATGCGATTATTCCAGATCCTACTCCAAAGGATCTTGTTGTTGGTACCACTAGTTCTAAGATTCTTGCTAAGGCTGAAGCTTCTCAGAAGCGAAAGGCCTCTACTTCTGGTGCCACTTCGAGCCATGTTGAGAAGCATACTAGGTCTGCTCTGGCTCAATCTTCTGGTAGTACTACTTGTCCTAGTTTGTTTGTGAGTGATGATGATAGAAGTGATGATGATGATGATGAAGATGATGCCTGTGTTGAGATTTTGTTGGTTACTCCCCTTTATTTTGCCACTATGATTCCTTCTTCAGGGAACTAGGGTGGGAGCTCTGCTACTCCCGCTGCTAAAGGTTCTAACCCCCAAGGTAATTACTTTTGACTTCTAACTTGTTTTCTTTCTTGTCTTCTTTATTTGTCTTTTTGTGCTTTTATTTTTCAAATTCTCTGGGTAAGGGCATTATGGCCGATGATGCTGCTGCATCATCTGTTGGTGTGAACTGACCAAGGCCATCCTCCGAACATGTTCTTTTATTTAGGGATATCTCTAGGGATGTTATTCATAGAGACTTCTTCCCTTTCTCTGTTGGTCCTTATTATGCCACCTACCCTGAAGGTGGTGTTGCTGGGAATTGTGAGTTTACTTGCGAGTAGTAAGATGATTCGTATCGGCCTACTTTCGGGGTTCTAACTAAGGAAGTTTTTAAGGATCCTGCTGTTTGCAATACTGTTGTAGATCAGTTTCCCACACTAGGAGAGATGGTCTGGGTTGAAAGTTTGTATGATGATCAACTAACTACGAAGATGAGTATGTTACATTGTATGATGATGTCATATGGTGGTGAGCTTCTTACTCACTATCGTGGGTTGAATCAGTCTCATCATGAGTATGTGTTATCAGTGGACTCTACGATAAAGGGTTTTGAGGAGAAGGTTGCTATCTTGACTGGTTTGGAACATCAAGTGTCTACCTTAAAGAAGCAGGTTTCTGGGCTTAATGTAAACTTTCTTCCTCTGATGCTTCTTTTGCAAAGTCCAAGGCTAAGGGAAAGGAGAGGAATAAAAATATCAAGTCTCTTACTAAAAGTCTGGATAACCTGCATGCCGAGGTGGCTTGCCTTTCTACTGACTTGAACCGATCCACTATTTTAGAGGCTGAGAAGGATGAGGAAATCCTTTATTTGAAGGCCAATCCTCCGGAGTTTGCATCCTTCTTCCGGGGCCAATTCTAGGGTTTAGTCAGTAAGTTTCTTGCTTTTGATGAGTGTAGTAGAGTTGAGGGTGAACTCCTTTCTTTGGCTGCCAGTGCTGAGTTAGAGCATGGGTTGAGTATGCATCAGACTAAGGATGAGTTTGCTGTTGTATTGAAGAAGATGGCTAATTTTATACTTGGTGCACATGATAGGCTTGCTAAAGCCTCCTCCCTTGTTGCTCGAACTGATTATGCCTTTCTTAACAAGATTTCTGAGCATGCTACTAATCCTCTATCGGTTATCCTTCAGCTTGAGCCTAAAAAATTAGCTCGTCCGGCCAACGTCCCTACTTCAAGGGATGCTCGTGTTTCTCTCCTATTGCAAAGGAGTTAGCTGTGACATCTGCTTCCAAATCCCTAGAGTTATCTACTAATGTTGCCCTTGCTTCCTTTGTTGTTTCTTTAAAGCAAAATAAGGAGTGGGTAAATGCTATAGTTAATGGAGCGTGTTTCCTCTGGCCTTACCTATGTTGTTGTGGCCCTTTCTGCTGGTGAGAAAGGTGATGGTTCCTTGCCCTCTTCCGCTGATGATGAAGAGGCTACTGCTAACCCCTCTGGGGTTTAGACTTAGTTTTTCCTTTCCCCATATCTCTTCTCTTTTTTTTTGTAAGTCCATTTTCTATTAGAGGAGGGGCGCGTGGTATGCCGAAGAACACTTGTTGCTCCGAGCTTGGGGAAAACTAACTGCAGATGTGTGGTTGTCCATCTAGTGGATCCTGAGTGTTGGGATTTAAAGACTTCAAGATATTCTTAGAGTTACTGTTGCTCGGGTATATATTAGTGTTGTCAAGCATAACTTAGTGTTGCTGGTAATACTAATGAAAATTATGCTAATAGTTAGTACTGGTAGTATAAAAGTTACTACTGTTAGTATAATTAGTACTGTTAGTATAAAGTTACTGCTGCTAGTAGAAGTTAAGACTGCTCAGAGATGAAGACT
>BQNB010092031.1:0-26718 GCA_026074375.1 Tanacetum coccineum | reverse complement strand
TATAACATTAACTAATTAAAGACCGAAGCTCCATCGTAGAGTGACCGAACTTCCTTGTTCGACTCAACAAATTGAGGCTAACAGCCTTATTCAATGATCGACCAGAACAGTGTATTTAGAAAACAATTAAACACGTAAACAATTAAACACACAAATTTACAAGCAATCAATTAAAGGCAAATATACAAATATTTTACAGAATATACAAGAATATACACTAATCTAAATTATACTAATCCTAAGGGTTAGATCTAATCTAATGTTAAAAACCAAAATATCAAAATAAAAATCAAGATTAATTTTCACTCCTTGGCAACGGCGTCAAAAACTTGATGTGTTGTAGTGTAGGTGTTATTTATGTATGATTCAAGTTTTAAATTTATATTTTGCCGACTTAACCAAAAACAACACGTTAACGGGCAGTGGACCCAATCGGTAGTAGTTTCGTGGTAAGTAGGGTGTCGATCACTGAAAGCGAGGTTAAATCTATCAATTTAATTAATATCTTGGTTGTCTAATCTATGTTAGTTATATTCTAATCTAATCCTATGTTAAACCTATGTCAGTCTAAATCCTAAATCTAATGGAAAATGGGGTTTTCAGCCTAAGAGACTGGCACGATTTTGTTGGTGACTACAATCAATTCAAGACACCGTTACCCACGCAAGCTAATTAACAGAAGATAAAAGTGCGGTCGAACCTTATATAAGAAAATTGTATTAACCATTATTAATCTGATAAGAACGTTGGTTTGTTTATTAAGTGCAATGATTTCTTCTCTCGAGGTGGCATATCATTCTTAAGACTTAGGCGTTACTTCTTCCTAAGACCTAGACACAATAATTTTGTCATAATTAAAGCATCCGCATAAAGCATCCTTATGTGCTGATTATAATCTATCTTAAGGATTAAAGCAATGGTGATCTTGTTAAACCCTAGCTCATCGAGACTTTACCCACTTACCGCTTAATGGCAATCTATACACTAGTAGTCCACTTTCCAACAATCCAATGGAATCAGAAAGTTATTTGTTGAATTATCTAGGTCACCTGCTAGTCAACACGATCAATAAACCATCGGCAATGTCCAATTAACTAGTTAAGCCCAAACCGTATCCTAGACACAGACTTAGAAGGACAATATTTGTGTAACTATTATTCTAGATGTATGAATTACTATATGGAAAGCTATCCCGGAATCTAGATCCACTTAGTCCACTTAGCTAGATCCAGTTGAATGATAGGTCGCATACAAAAGCGCGTAAACAAGTATAAATTGATAAACATAAACAAGCACGCAACGATAAATCAAGAAATCGATAATAAACAACTACCAAACATTCAGATCTTCATAATAATGGCTGATACCCGAAGGTATTAGCCTTCAAACGTCATAATAAATACAAGAGTAATTATTTAGCCAAGGTAAACTAACCGAGTTAATGAATGATACCAAAAACTGAACAATTACTAAAGTATATGAATTACACGATGTCTCCTATGGAATGAATTGCGTTGCTCGACCTCTTCTGCTCTTTTTCCCTTCTGAAAATTGACTTTTGTGGTTTAGGTATAGAGAATATGATTTAGCACACTTAAAACTCGTTTTTGAGTTTTCTATTTATAATGTCTGGAAGTCGGTTCAATACGGCGTATCCAATGAGTTGGATACGGCGTATTGGGGATTTCTTGGAGTAGGGACCACGTTTGATATCTTCCAGAATATTATATTAATTCCATATCTTGAATACGGTGTTTTGGGGTCTTCTGGATACGGCGTATTGATCTTTAATCCTGGGTGGTCTTTTGGTGAATGCAGGCACGGATACGCCGTATCTTCTTGCTGGATACGGCGTATTGGTCTTCAAATCAATAATCTTCAAAATATCTTTATTTAAGCTCTATAATGCGCGCCTTTTGCTATCTTTCACCAATTACTCCATAATTACTGCACTCAAATATAAACAATTAAGTAACAATTCTTTGCAATAATTATACAAAATAGGTTAATATTGTGGGACAAATGATGCTATAAAATAGACGTTATTTGATGTCATCAAAGTTATAGATACAAGTTGCTCTTATTTTGGATATTTATTGTTTAAGGGTAAACCTGTCGGTTTTGGTTATACTTGGTATCTCTTGTGATGTGTTAAGTTAAGCAAATCAAAAAAATGGTTTACTTAAAACTAAGATTATCTTACTAATTTGTTCACTTTTTTATTTTTTGGTAGCTTAAGGTTTTTTTATAGTTGTTTGGTAATGTGAGTTTATTTGTGGTCTACTGATAGATATTGATTTTTAACTTTTTTGTGTGGATTTCTGGATATCTTAGGAAGTTATTTATAGATTTGCAAGAATATGTTATAAATAGTGTTATGTGACAGAAATTAATGCTAGTTGTGTTGTGAAATCATTATTAATTTTGACTATGAAATATGATGAGTCTGACTAAAAGGTCAAACGTGTTGCTCTTGTTTTGGACATTGATTGTTTAAGGGTAAACATGCCGGTTTGGGTTATACACTTATACTTATGTTAAACAAACCGGAAAGTGAGCTTTTAATGGTATCCTCAAAACTATGATGATCTTACTTATATGTTCATTTTATTATTTTTGGGTTGATTAAGGTTTTTGTATGAACATTTGATATTGAGTTTATTTATGGTCAACTCATAAATCACGAATTGGTTGTGAAATTTCATTTAATTTTGATCATGTGAAGTACTATGTTTGACTAAACGGTCAAAGATGTGGCTCTTGTTTTGGACCTTGATTGTTTTAGGGTAAACAAGTCGATTTGGGTTATACTTATTTCCCCTTTGGTGCGCTAACTTACGCCAACAAATAAGCTTTTAATGGTTTCCTCAATACTATGACTCTCTTACTTATATGTTCATTTTTTTTTGGTAACTATAGGTAGTTTGAGGTTCTTTGGGTGTAATTAGTTGATGATCATATTAGTAACTAAATGTTAATCCGGTTTTCTAAAACTATTGGGTGGTTTGAAGTTGTTAGAGTTGTGGGTGTGTGATGAGGTGTCTTTTTATACACTTTTTCGGGGTCGTTTAACCCCCTAAATCGTGCATTTATGCCTAAAATAGGTACTTAATCATTCCTTTTCAGGTATTTTGCATTTGAAAGGCATTTGGAAGAATTACACATGATTTAGGCTCATTTGGAGAAAAAACGGGCAAGACTATGGACCTACACCAACATCTATCAAGATTATGTTCTCAGCAGCTGGAGACGGCGTCACAGATTCAACATGACATCGTCACAATGAAGACCAAGACGGCGTCATACTTTCCACGACGGCGTTAGAGATCACGACCCAGCCCATTATCTAGAATATTCTCTTTTATGACGGCGTCACGACTAAAATGCGACGTCGTCACATCATTTTTCTTATATATACAAACCTGAATTTAGGGTTTTGAGTGTGTAACTTTAGAATAAAAAGAGAGTATGAACCCTAGTTTGTTTAGCAGCTGTTAGGGACGATTTTAGGGCCTAAAAACCCTATTGTACTTCCTCTAATTCATGTTTTAATCAAGTAAGACTTATTTAATCATTTAATATGTCATGTTGTGTGATTCCTATCTGTTCTTGCTTTATCTATAACATGCTTGGCTAAACCTTCTATTGTGTTTATTTATGATTGTATGAAACCTAGGATGTAGATCTTAGTAGTGTTGCTTCTTATGACGAATATGCATGTTAGGTTTTAGAAAACCAGCGTTTGTCTGTATTGCTGTTGATATGTCTAGGAATACATGATTGTATAGAAAGGATACCATCGAGTAACAGTCTTCATACTACCTTGCCCCCTAATATGGTTGATCCACTCTTAATATATTTCACATATACTTAGTTTACCCTTAGGGGCCTTGTAATTGTCTTCATACTACCTTACTTGTACGTTGCCTTAACGAAATACTAAGTAGACGGCGGGTTTGTGTAATTCATTCATGACTTAGGAAATAATTACATAGATCATCACAAGTGTGACAAAGCAACAACATTAGGAGAATAAATCTAGGGAGTAATACATGATCAAATAAACACAGTCTTTTATTATATTGTTATCACCAGTAATTTAGATTTATATTTAGTTTAATAGCTAAAACCAAACCACCTCTCAACATATGATTTACCTGCTTTCCATAAAATATAAAAATACAAAAATGATCTTCCCTCAACCCTTAGAATTATGTTAGCCCGTGATCAAGCCTTCCCAACCTATTCCTCAAGTGAACGATAACAACCCTCCCGAGTCTTGCCTATACTACTACTACAACGATTAGGTGCTCTGTCTAGGGAGTTGTAAAACTTTGTGTAGAAGTCTTACGAGACCCCACATCAAGTTTTTGGCTCCGCCGCCTGGGGAATAGTTAGGTTTTGATCATAGTTTAGCTTAGTTCTACTCGCTTGAATCCTTTCAAGTGAGAATTTAATTTCCGCATATTAGCTTTCTTGTAGTCTATCTTTTCTTTGTGTGTCTGTTCGTAACCTCCATTGACTATTCCATTCTTCACTATAGAGAATGCGAATCCATCATCGATCTTAGGATCTCTTTCTCAGGAATCCTCTGTCACTACTCACGCTAAGTTTACAGCCCGAATAAACAAGCTCTTAGAAATGAGGCAAACTATTGATTCTCTCCTCTTCAAAACCATTAATGAGTCAACCAACCAATCTTTCGACTCTGAGATTTTCTGCCCTGAAGAAAGAATTAAGGAACTTGAATTGAGAAGGCAACGAAGAAACAATTTTGAGGAAGGATTGTTCAAAGACAAGTTCCCTACTGAGGAAGAACTAGCTTACTATAAGGAACTACTAGGAGAACCTCAATCCCCTTTCTCGACCCTAGAGCCCAAGATTAGGAGAGGCGACCCTTGAAGTTTAAAAATTCCTTGTATAATCGGCACCGTTTGCACGGGCCATGCATACATAGATCTATAATCTCCTGTCAACATCATGTCGCGTGATATTACAACAAAATAAGAGAGAAACCCTTTCAAGCACGTAGGAACCCATATCAACCATACAAATTTTTTTTCTTTCATTGGAAGAGCCAAAAACATGCATATATTTATTGGATGCTTCGTTTATATTGTGGACTTTATGATTCTAGAAGATTTGGGAAGCGTCATTGATAGTGGGTTAAGTGAAGTAGTCTTGGGACAACCTTTTGCGCATACATCTAAGCTCACTTATGATGAATCTTTAGGACTAATTAGGTTTGCCCAGAGGAACGACGAGGTTATGTTTAGAATGCCTCAAAGGACAAAGGAATTAGACCTAGTATCCTCTTTATAAAAGGATAAGTTTGAGGCATTCTTTGTGGAGAATTTGAAAGTTAGAACAAAAGGGTTTAAGCATGTCCTTGAAAAAAGAAAGGGGTATTACAAAGCTTGCATGAACCTTGGACGTATTTATAAAAGAGATGGGGAGACAATTGAAAAACTCAAAACCAACCATGTGAGTATTATCAAGCTTAAGGAGTAAAAAGGACTTCGAGTCTAGCTACAAGACTCATAAATAAAGAAAAGCGCTTCTTGTAAGGAAACCCAATTTACTTTTATCGCATATTAGGAATATCTTGTGTGTTTTAACTCTTTACTATTTATTTTATTATGTTTGAATCAGTTTGTAATCATGCTTTGTTTGTTTGTAAATTCGTCTTATTTGCAATCAAAAGTATTTTGCAACAAAATAAGTGTATGGGAATTTATCCGTCTTTTGAGCTAAAATTCAAACATGTTAAATAAATTGTTTAGATTAAATCACGTCAGTTTTGAGTCATATGATTGAATTAATAAATCTTAGGTTTTATGCAGCCATTTGTATAGGAATTAACTTAAGGAATCAAGTGCGGGAAATGTTTCATCAAAAACAAAAATTTCGTTTTCACAGACTGTGGAGACAGCGTCACGATTAACACGCGACGCCGTCACCACGACACCTGTAACGGGGTCACGTAAACCCTGACGGCGTCAAACGCCCAGGTCAAGAAAACTTAAAGTTTTTAATTATTTTTGAAAATATAACTTGCACAACATTTAAAATATGTAATATTCTTTTATAAACATGCAAAACCAATAAGTTTAACAATTCTCTCATCCTATCCTTACTGTTTTATCGAGTCAAACCCTAAATTCATATTGTATATTGGTAAACCGCACATTTTATGCTTGGTATAGTTGTCTTTGTCTTTGATTACATGTTATATTTGATAAGAAGCTTGGAGATTCTTAGGAAGTTCCATTGGATGATTTAACCAGTTATCGCATGTTTCTTCTCCATTATTGAGCAAACCAGGGGAGTACTAGTTTCTTTTCCTTGTTTTCTTTTCCCTTTATTCGTTTTTACGGGTACTTCTATAGAACATTGGGGACAATGTTCAACTTAAGTGTAGGGAGAAATAAGCCTTAGAAACTATTCTTTCATTTGCCATTTGCTTTGTCCTTAAAATGATGGGTAATATATCAAAACATAACATAAAAGGTAATTTTTACCCAAATTTAAATTTTTTTACGACACATACTAACGAAAACCGAGTATTAATAGCGTCTCATGGATAGGAATTTATATGACTAGCATAAAACCCTCAGAATTCTACCCCAAAAATGTGAGGTTCGCTTTTAGATCTTTAGGAATTCAGGTATCTATTATTAATACCCAAGATAGTTTATGCCTTTAGCTTTCTTAAGTTAAGGAGTGAGCAGTCACATGTGTCTATTCTGTCGTTACGGATGTGTAGTGTGGTCTTCGTCGCCTTTCTTGGAGCATTGAGATCGGTATTAAATTATATGAGTGTATCGATAGTATATTATATTCAAGAACTTGTTTTTGTAATACATTCCGAGACCGCATAGTAAGTATTAGGATTTGCTTGATAAGAGGCACTAGGATTAACCCATGTTTTAAACATGTAATTGTTATGATGGTCACACCGATCATATAACTATCCCACACCCTTGCCATGCACTCATCTTTAGTGCAGGATACCCCTAGTACAACCCTCCGAGCCTATCCTTTTTCACGGTTCTCGTAATCTCCTGGTGGATTCCAGATTATTAATGAAGAGCATTGTTAACCCTTAAACCAATCATTACACCCAAATCGCCTTAGTACCTTGTATGTACTTACTTTTAGTACATTATTGTGTTTAATCCAAGTTAATTATTTGAGTACACGGTTGCTAAGTTCTTATCCTTATAAATACTATTTTGGGACGATTGGGATTCATGATAGTATTTATTTCGCAAAAGAATGGGGAAGAAAAGTTAAGTCAATACCCCCATATGTTTGTTAGATGATCTCCATGTTATTTTGATCCACCTTAAATTGGGTCATTAGTTAGATTGTAAATATCGAGCATGTAAAAGCTCAAGTGTAGGGGTACGTGTTGTAAACCCCATGTTATGATATATTATGTTATTAAAAATAGAAAAGAAAAAGAAAGAGATTGATGTAGAGTTGTGTAGAATTTGTATATCTTCGTCCGAGTCTTGGCTTAGCAACCAAACCAAAGTGTATTCGTGTAAAAAATTAGCTAACCCTTCCACTCCAAATTCACCCAAAAGTCACCACCCAAATGTATCCCATCCGTTTTCATTTCCCTTATATGTTATCTTACACCACAACCCTTTAAAAGACCTCTTAGATAGTAATGAATAATGCTTGCACCTAGCGATGGAGGTTTGATCCTTTACCAAGCCTATGGTGATTTATATGCTATGACAGGTAATGAGTGTTGATTTTCCGTTTCCCCCATATGTTATAATTTATTATACAACCGAGTGAAAGAGAGAATCCCAAACACTTATGTAAGGTGCTAGTATATATTTTCCGTGCTTTTAATTACGAGGTCTAGAAGGTTGTGTTGTAAATACTTTTAAAGAGTAGGTAAAATGACCCATCATATTGTTATTGTCTAGATAGATAAGCCCATTTACTTGAGGACAAGCAAATCCTAAGTGTAGGGGTATTTGATGAGGTGTTATTTTATACACTTTTTCGAGGTCGTTTAACCCCCTAAAATCATGCATCTCTGCCCAAAATAGGTACTTAATCATTCCTTTTCAGGTATTTCGTATTTGGAAGAATTACACGTGACTTGGGCTCATTTGGAGAAGAAACGGGCAAGACTACGGACCTACACCAACATCTATCAAGATTATGTTCTCAGCAGCTGGAGACGACGTTACAGATTCAACGTGACGCCGTCACAAAGAAGACCAAGACGGTGTCACACTTCCACGACGGCGTCAGAGATCACGACCCAGCCCATTATCTAGAATATTCTCTTTCATGGCGGCGTCACGACTAAAACCCGATGCCGTCACGGCGTTTTTCCTATATATACAAATGCGAATTTAGGGTTTTGAGTGTGTAACTTTAGAATAAAAAGAGGGTATGAACCCTAGTTCATTTAGCGGCTGTTAGAGACGATTTTAAGGCCTAAAAACCCTATTGTACTTCCTCTAATTCATGTTTTAATCAAGTAAGACTTATTTAATCATTCGATATGTCTTGTTATGTGATTCCTATCTATTCTTGCTTTATCTATAACATGCTTGGCTAAACCTTCTATTGTGTTTATTTATGATTGTATGAAACCTAGGATGTAGATCTTAGTGGTGTTGCTTCTTGTGATGAATATGCATGTTAGGTCTTAGAAAACCAGCTTTTGTTTGTACTGCTATTGATATGTCTAGGAAAACATGATTTTGTAGAAAGGATACCATCGGTAACAGTCTTCATACTACCTTGCCCCCTAATATGGTTGATCCACTCTTAATATATTTCACATGCACTTAGTATACCCTTAGGGGCCTTGTAATAGTCTTCATACTACCTTACTTGTGCGTTGCCTTAACAGAATACTAAGTAGACGGCGGGTTCGTGTAATTCGTTCATGACTTAGGAAATAATTACATAGATCATCACAAGTGTGACAAAGCAACAACACTAGGAGAAGCAATCTAGGGAGTAATACATGATTAAATAAACACAGCCTTTTATTATATTGTTATCACTAGTAGTTTAAATTTTTATTTAGTTTAATAGCCAAAACCAAACCACCTCTCAACATATGATTTACCTGCTTTCCATAAAATATAAAAATACAAAAATAATCTTCCCTCAACCCTTAGAATTCTGTTAGATCGTGATCAAGCCTTCCTAACCTATTCCTCGAGTGAACGATAACAACCCCTCGAGTCTTGCCTATACTACTACTACAACGATTAGGTGCTCTGCCTAGGGAGTTGTAAAACTTCGTGTAGAAGTCTTACGAGACCCCACATCAGTGTGTCTGTTTGAGGGTGAGTTGTGATCTTTATCTTGAATACGCGACTACACAAAAAGGACAGCTGTCATCTCGGCTATCATGGCAAGTTTGTAATTCCACATTGTAAAATTTAGGGATCGCATAGCGATTACAGGTATGCAGTCAAAGTTGTAAATCTATATTTATTTAACTGTACATTAGTACATCCTAATATTGCAGAAAATCTTATGGAGTTATTTTGCAGGGCTATATAAGAGATACCGTGTTTGTTCCAACTTGATGGACAGCGCCAGGTCAACTTGCATTACAACGGTTCCCATGTGATCATGTGATGCGTAATTTCTTTTAAATAAAAACTACGTCAGGGTTTACATTTATAAAACCCTAACTATCTCAACATTCCTACGTACTAAAGAGCAGTGTACCCTATCGTGTATAGTGTAGTGATTGGTAAGTACAGGTGTCGATCCAAAGAACGGTTTGTGTCTCTAATCGTCTAATTGATTTTATTAGTCTACCTAAGAAAGCAGGAACAAAAACTTGTTTTAAGTTGTTGAAATTATTGTGGAATTGTTGGGTGGTAAGTCTTATTGGTCGAAAAGGGAATTGGTATAGTGGTGGCCAACTAGAAAGGAAGAACGCAATTAATTACCATGATCTCTAGTGTAATGTCTAGCCGCAATCTTAATGCCACTTATCTTATGAGATATGCTTAATCCTAAATAGTTGGTCTCCTATTTAGCTTGCTAAGAGACTCCCGACATCGAGCTCGCCTTTTTCCTAGTTTGATAAAATGTTTTCCCATTTTACCCAAGAGATACCATTAACGTCCTCTTTAAAACCCAAAAAAAATGGTTGCGGATAGATTCTAGCATCTTAATCACCTTCAGAGGCGCTTTGAACATGGATAAAAAATATATAGGTATACTCCCCAAAACCAACTTAACGAGAGTGAGGCGACCTCCAATGGAGAGGCAATTAGCCTTCTAGGAGGACAACTTGACATGCAACCTATCTACCACATCACTTCACCCGTGACAATAACGCATATTTCGCCCAACCGGGAGCCTGAGATACATGAAAGGAATGGTGTCAGAGGAACAATTAATGGAATAATCCACCATATCAACCTTATTTTGAGGCACCCAATACCAAAAAGATGACTTTTAGCAAGGTTGACTCTAAGAGTTCTCACAACCTTAGCTTAATACATATTTTGATTTAGCAGATCTTACGGTTTAATTTATTGTTGTTATGTTATTAATTGTGCTTTGTTATGTGTTCTTGGAATTTAATTATTTAATTATCTTTTGATTATTAAGTTATGATCTCGTTGTTTTATTGCTTTCTTTATTATTTTATGTAGTGAATTTAAGTGATCCTTGTGCCCTGTATATGTATTAAGCTAAGGGTGTGAGAACTCTTAGTGTAAACAAGATTTTTAAAATAAACTGTACTTTAAAACTTGAATCGATCTATGAAATCAGAAAAATATTTAGAAGGGCAATCAATGCAAAGACCACCACTATTTGAAAGTGATGGATTTATTTATTGGAAAATAGATTCGAAACTTATGTGAAATCAAAAGATCTAGATCTTTGGCATGTTATTACCTATGGTGATTTTTCTCCCGTTAAAAATAATCCCGAAACTAAAAAAGATAAAATTGTACCATTTGATAAACAAAGCGATGATCTTAAAAAGAAACTTGCTAAAAATAATGAAGCTAAAATGGTAATTTATAATGCTTTGCCAGAATACGAAAGAATTTTTATGTGTAAAATGGCAAAAGAAATTTGGGATACTTTATTAATAACTCACCAAGGTAATTGTCAAAAGATAATAAAATAGATCTTCTTGTTCAACAATATAAATAATTTACGATTCCGAAAGAGGAATCGATAGATAATGCATTTGCTAGATTTAACACTATTATTACTAGTCTAAAAGCACTTGATAAAGGCTTTTCTAGCAAGAACTATGTTAGGAAATTTCTTAGGGCACTTTATCCTAAATGGTGCGCAAAGGTTACGGCTATTGAAGAGTCGAAAGATTTGACATCACTATCACTCGACGAACTTATTGGAAACTTGAAAGTTTATGAAGTGATAATTAAGAAAGATTCCAAAATGGTCAAAGGCAAAAGAGAACAAAGTAGATCTCTTGCATTGAAGGCTAAAAAGGAATCTAGTGATGAAGATAGCTCGACCTCCGATAGTGAAGACGAAGAATATGCCATGGCCGTGAAAGAATTCAAGAAATTCTTTTAAAGACGAGGAAGATTCGTAAGACAACCACGTGATGAAAGAAATTCATTTCAAAGAAGTAGAGACGACAAAAATGGTAAGAGTGGAAGAAAATGCTTTGAATGTGGAGATCCAAATCATCTCATCGGAGAGTGTCCAAAGTCACCAAGAAACAATAATCAAAGAGCTTTCATTGGAGAAACGTGGAGCAATAGTGGCAAAGATGAGGAAGAAAAAACCAAAGACGAAACGTATCTTGTAGCTCAAGCATCTAATGAGATATGCTTAGGAATAAACTTAGAGCCCGACGAGTGGATTAAAGATAGTGGATGCTCAAAACACATGACGGGTAACCGAAAGCTATTCTCTACATACAAAGCATATAACGGAGGTAACGTTATATTCGAAAGCAATTTGCGTGGTAACATCATAGGCAAAGGTACGAATTCTCATGACTCTTTAATTATTGAAAATGTTGAGCACGTAGATAATTTAAAATTTAACTTGCTAAGTGTCGGTCAAATATGTGATAATAAGTGCAAAGTAATATTTATCGAACATGATAGCGAAATAATTAAAGATGAAAAAGTCATAGGTAGAGGAATTAGAAAAAGAGGGTTATATGTGATGAAACTAGGAAATAAGTCGGAAGATAAAATATGTCTTGCAACCTTAGATGAAAATTCTACCTTATGACATAGGAGATTAGGTCATGCAAACATGCAATTAATTCAATGTCTAATTTTTAAGGAGTTAGTTAGAAATCTACCTAAGCTTAAATTCGACCGACATTTTTGTGACGCTTGCAAAATTAGAAAGCAAGCTCATGCTAGTCACAAAGCCAAAAATATAGTCTCAACAACTAGATGTTTAGAACTATTACACATGGAATTATTCGGTCCCTCCGCCATACGGAGTTATGGAGGAAATCGTTATACCTTAGTTATTGTAGATGACTACTCTCGATTTACATGAACTAGATTTTTAGGAAATAGAACCGAAGCTTTTGAAAAATTTGAGATATTTAGTAAATTGATTCAAAATAAATTAGGATTTTCCATAGTGTCAATTAGAACGGATCATGGTCGGGAATTTGATAATGAAGTACAATTCGAAAACTATTGTGACTTAAATGGGATTTCTTATAATTTCTCCTCTCCTTGTACTCCACAATCAAATGGGGTAGTAGAAAGAAAGAATCACACTCTACAAGAAATGAGTATATGTTAAATGAACAATACATTCCACAAAAAATTTGGTGTAACGCGGTCGATACATCAACCTATATAATTAATAGAATTTTCATTAGACATATTTTAGGAAAAACCCCATACGAGTTGTTAAGAGGTAGAAAACCAAACCTTAACAATTTCAAAGTATTTGGAAGCAAATGCTTCATTCTTAATACAAAAGATTACCTCACCAAGTTTGACCCAAAGTCGTACGAAAGTGTTTTCTTAGGATATTCGCAAAATAGTAAAGCTTATATAATTCTTAACAAATAAATAATGAGATCGAAGAATCCTTAAATGTGACATTCGATGAAACTCCTCCTCCGCCTAAAACATCACCTTTGGAGGATGATGATTTAGTCGAAGAAGAAGCTAGTGAGGTTAATAAAACAAGACCCTTATGCAATGATCTCGAAGATAAATCTTTAGAAAACAATGAAATAATAAACATTAAAGAATCTAAAAGTCATCCACTAGAAAATATTATTGGTAATCTAAATCAAAGAACTCTTAGATCACAAGCTCAAGACAAAAGTAATTTCTTTTGTTTTCTTTCAACAATAGAACCTAAGAATATAAATGAAGCTTTAAAAGATGAAAGTTAGGTAGTTGCTATGCAAAATATATTTGGATCAACTTGTCAAGAATTGTGTGATGATTTTGCTAAGATCATGCACAATGAGTTAGAAATGAGTATGATGGGGGAAATACATTTTTTCTTAGGTTTACAAATAAAACAATTAGAAGATGTCATATTCTTTAATCAATTAAAATATATAAAAGAAATGCTTAAGAAATTTGGATTAGAAGACTCTAAGCCAATGAAAACTCCTATGTCTACGGAAACGAAACTCACGAAAAACGAAGAAGGTGGGTCCGTAGATAATACCAAATATAGAGGAATGATAGGTAGTTTCTTATACTTAACGGCAAGTTAGCCCTATATCAAGTTTAGTGTTTTCCTTTGTGCTCGCTTCCAAGAGGATCACAAAACCTCCCACCTTGAAGCGGTTAAACGTATTTTTCGATACATTAAAGGCACTACGCACTTAGGATTATGGTATCCTAAGGGGTCCGGCATAGAAACCATAATATATGCCGACTCTGATCATGCGGGAGATTATGTGGACCGAAAAAGCACTAGTGGCATTTGTACGTTTATGGGATGTTGTCTAACATCTTGGTTTTCAAAGAAGCAAACCGCTCTTGCCATATCCACTACCGAAGCCGAATATATAAGTGCCTGAAAGGCATGTCAACAAGCACTATAGATGAAACAAGCTCTCGTAGATTATGGCATTAGTCTAGATGATATTCCTATAATGTGTGATAACAAAGGAGCCAAAGGAAATTAATTTACTTAAAAGTAAACTAGAACATTGAATTACAACCAAAACTAACATATCAAAATCATAAAATTAGGAAAATAAAATCTTCAGATGGGCGGCCCTCTTAGCTCTTAAAGGGCGGGCCCCTTAGTGATAAGGGGGTCGGCCACACACATAAGAGGACCGACCATCTGACAGTCCGTAAAGAAATTTTCATTCTCTCAATTTTGTGTCTAGGATTCTATTTTGCACAAAATCAAAGATTGAGAATTTATCATAAGTCTTATAATTAACTAAGAAATTAGTTATTATCATACGAAATCAAGTTTTCATAAACAAGTATAAAATTTTGTTTTGCCAAAACTTAAGTTTCAAAACTTAATATATATAATACTATATATTATAAATATATTATATATATATATATATATATATATATATATATATATATATATATATATATATATATATATATATACATATATATATACTAGTGGCTAAGCCCGCCCGATGGGCGGGCATGACTTGTAATTATTGTTTATATTTTTTTGTTTTGCTAAATATTGGTTTTTAAAAATTGTATATTATTTAATATTGTTTAAAAGCATAGCAGATTGTTTGTAATTTTTTTTTGGTATTTATGTAAGTTGTTTTTTTTTGTAATAAGCTCTTTCAACAAATGGAGGTGGTTTATCATATATATATATATATATATTTTTATATATATATATATATATATATATATATATATATATATATATATATATATATATATATATATATATATATATACATATACATATATACATATACATATATATATATACTAGTGGCTAAGCCCGCCCGATGGACGGGCATGACATGTAATTATTGTTTACATTTTTTTGTTTTGCTAAACATTGGTTTTTAAAAATTGTACATTATTCTAATATTGTTTAAAGCATAGTAGCAATGTTTGTAATTTTTTTTTGGTATTTATGTAAGTGTTTTTTTGTAATAAGCTCTTTCAACAATGGAGATGGTTCGTGTACTCATTGCTCAACTTAACTTTACCTCTACCACAACAAAGTGAGTACGTGTCAGATTTTGTATTGGTTGCTCCTCGCATTCTTTCGGCATACGCGCTACAAGCTGGGCACTCAAATGTAGGATCTCTATGATCAATGTAATATGATAATTGACATTTGAGGTATGTGTCATGTATTATAATATATTAGAAAAATAACTGATAAACTTTGTAAAATAGATGAGTAATATTGTGAAAAATGTTAAATTTAGTGTTGTTTACCTTTAGAAATGGCAACAATTTTTTTTGCATTTTTTTGAGTTTATGTCCATCTTCTGTGAAGTTGATACGCCGTGTAGATTGCCTCATAATCATTTTTGCCTTTAAGTTTATGCTGGTCAGTAGTAAGTAAAGAAGATTGACCACTTGATATTGCATTGTTGACAGAGACTGTCGATCCTGTTACAAATTTTTTTAAATATTAGTTTTGCTTTATAAGATATTAAGAAAAAAAGATACACCCATTAAATTTACTAATATAATTAATCTTAAATATGGTGTTAATAACATGGTCCATGTACCTATATTAAACTTGGCGGGTTAGCTTCATAATATTACTTGACGGATATTAAATGAACGTATATATATAATAAATAATGACAAATTTCTTAAACACAAAAATCGGAAGAAAAAAAAAACATGTCCGATGGTGAGCATCATGAATTTAATTGATACAGATAGACGCTCATGTAAACAGTTATAAAGAATATCAACATTTGATAAATAAATTAATTAAACTCAAATGTAAATTGATATATGAGAGTTTGTAGAAAATACAAAATAAAATAAACATTGTACAATGAAAGCCTATATACAACTTCTTTGTAAACCACTTTTGTAATGCAATTTGTGTAGTTTTCACAAACAAACTCCATACTCTATCTTCTATGAGATGTGTTGTGCTAAATGAAATAACCACTTATTTATACTATTGATAATTACATGGCCCGCCCAAATGGCCGGTCTTGCCTTATAAATATCGTTAAAAAATCATGTTAATAAAAATTAATTATAAGCATGCAAAATTATTTATCGAATGCATTAAAAATGTAATGTCAAACAGGTTTTCTATTTTAGTGATTGTATTGCATTAGATTTTAAATTACACTAAAGTTTACTTCTGCTGCTCAAACCCAAATAGTGGGTCAAAATTAAAACTTTTTAAAAACTCAATTTGGGTAAAAAGAGTTTCAAAAGCAAAATATAGTTCTACTTCTCTTTATTAAACATTTATTGTGTCTTTCACGTGTTGTTAGAAGAGATTTAAAGGTTTAACATGATGCAGATAACCAGGCCACCTTCGCATTATGCGCCTCCCATGTGATCAACTTTGTTTTGCACCTTGTGTATTATGTAGACCAAAATTTAGAAAGGGACGATGAAATGTTTTATCAAGCATATATTTTATGGTATCATATTGGTACAGTTTTAGGTTTTAGTGAAGTTACATACGGCTCTCACTCGTTAAAATCTATTAATCCTATTAAAAATGAATGGTTTTAGCGGTTTACATTGATACGAATTTGTCCATATATTTGTCCATACATGTTCAGAAGTATATGGGGGAATGTTAACCAATTCACCTTATAAACCCAATACAACAGTTGCACATTACATTGAACAGAATACAACACTAATTCAAACGCAAAACATACTTTATTTCCAGTCAAGCATATCTAACAGCCAAAGAATCTCTTCCTCAGAGTTAGCAGCATCACAAAAATCCATTTCATTTCCAAAGACATGAATGTCATCATCATCACCATCATCCAGAAACAACAAAGCAAATTAAGCACCAATGCTCGACACAAAAGGGTATGCAGGGGAAAACACAAGGTAATCAAACGCAAGTGCTCTATAAGTAGATTGTTCAAAATAATCAAACATAAGTCATTAATTAAACACGTAACTTCATTAGCATCTTTTCGTGCCACAAGCACATAAACACTGGCAGTTTGTGTAAGCTCTTGTAATTGTTGTCTTTTGTACAGATCCTCAGACGCATCCTGAGACAAACGACAGTTAGTAACATGTAGAATGAGTAGGTTGCTCAGGGTCAAGACTCAAGATGGGTAATTTTTTGGTCACGGTCGTATTAGTTAAATTTTTTAAACTAAATTTTGATATGGTCTTATATGAACCTCCAGACCTGCCAAAAGGAGCAAAAGATGATAGCATTACTAATGTAGTGAAAGTTGTTTAATAAAAACATAACTGAGGTGTATGTCATTGTCCAGAAAATTTATACAATCTGTTATTTAGACACCTATCAAGCTACCATATCACTTGTTAGCGATCCTACAGGTTAAAATGAACGAAAGAAAATAGCCTAAAATAGAAGCCAGTGAACGCAGCCTGCAAAGTATCTAGCCACCTTCATTTGCAAGATCCTGCAGCAGACATTATGATGTGTGAACGGTTACGTAGTTACCAACAACCGGGCCGAAATATATACTATTAAGGTTCGAATGCCAGAATAACATGGACACCAATAGCAGGCTAATAACATGAAATAAAACTATGAGCTAAAACGGGCAGAGTGGATTCAAGAGATTAGCAAACTTACTTCTTTGCATGTGTAAAATGCTGAATATTGTGAATTCACGCGAAGCACTACTGCCTTTTCCTTTTCTGGTCCAACAACGTTGTGAAACCCATTGTCACGTGCCGTGAATCCTTTTCTGGATATACCTATTCAATCATAAAGTAGACAATAATTTGTGATGAAGTGAGTATTAAACAATGCATTCCTAATGAGTATTGATAAATAATACTAATACTTACAAACAGTAGCAGTGTGAGTAGCCCAACGATCAATCATGTTTTAAGCTCTTCTCTTCCATATCGTAATGCAGGTTGTAAATTTGGAAATATATCGTAATGCAGGTTATTGCTTTTATATGACAAATCTGCTTTGATATCGTAATGCCGGTGTCGGAAACAAACAACTAATGATATTAGTATCAGAGAAGAGATGACATACAAATTTAACAATGTTGTCCGACTGACTGATGTTATACTTATGTTATACCTTTAGGATGGATTCAAATTATGATTTCAAAACTTCCTAGTTCTGATAAAGCACTACTTTCGATTAAAATGCACTTTTAGGATCAGATACGCGCATTCGCATTTGTGTGTCAACTGTTACTTGTGTCATCTTTTATACCACCATCACTTGACGTGGCACCAGGAGCCACCACTTTTCTTGGTGGTGTCAACGCGCTTATGAAAATAGCCTGATATGTATGTCGACTTCTCGTGCTACTATCCCTTAATCAACACCACCTGTCAAATCCAAACTTTTATAGCAGCTCAAAGTTCGTCCTCACTACAATATACATATCAAAGAGGTTTAAACTTATTAAAAGAAAGCAAGCATTTTATAAAATAAAATACTTGAAGATTGTTTTTGTAGAGTTACATAACCCGCCTGAAATGTCGCATCCATAAGGATAAAAACGTAGATGATAGTAAAAAAGAACTTTACATTTGTAACTATATAGTTTATATTTCATAGCTATGCATCTTTTATAGACTTCTTATCCTTCCTAAGATGATAAGACAATTCAAAGCCTCTTAGAACATTAGGACCCTTCATAACATAAACAAAAACATATTTCAAAATTTTAACTCAGTACATATAAACCGTGTACAACAAATGTTTCTTAGATCTGAATATTTCAAAATCATAAAAATAGTTATAAATTAAGGACATGTACCATGTAACACATGAGACCTTATCTTTCTATTCTTGTATTTTTACTATATACTAATATAATCAGTACTGGAAAGTGCAATGACAAACATGGTTCTTTGACGCAATATCAGAACTCCGGGACAACATGTAGGTGGATGTAATAAGACTACCAAGAAAAGAACATTTGAAAAAGATAAAGCAATCCCATCTACACATCTCTAAAGATTTAAATCTCACAAGCAGGTTCCGTCAATATATACCAGATGTAGTTTTGTGTCTCTTTTATAGTGCAAAAAATTTCACAGGGAATACCCATCATCCAAATTATCCGATCTGTTTTCAGACGCAAGTACTGTAAATCGGTGATTACAAAATTTATCTTATTTTACTTCTAATCTAAACTCTCAAGTAATTACACTTTGGTTGACTGTAAAATATCACCCCCTTTGACCCTTGTAGCAACTTTTTTAAGGTATTATTTCTTTTTTAATTTGATCTGTTTGACTCGTTAGAGATAAACATGACCCAAAACAACCCGATCATAAGTAAACACGTCAGAACTAACCTTTAACTCAGTTGTAAAAAGAATGCTGTCCAAAAAAAGTTGTAAAAAGAATAAATAAACAAAGTTCCAATATATATCTAGTAATAATTGTAACCTTACATGCGCCAGCACTTTGAAGAGATGTTTGAAGTTCTTCCCAGCAGCGTGATGTGTTATCATTGGTGTCTGCTTTAATGTACTATGTGATCAATAAGACGGTTGGAATGCAAACAGATTGCACAAGAGATATTGGTTACAAATGTACACTCATTTGTAATATGGCTATTTTGATGAACTTCCGAGTATGGGAAAAAAATGAAAATATGCAATGAAATAATATAACAGATGCATCACTTCTAGTACGCACCTTAAGCTTAAGAAAGCAAGAGAGTGCCTGACCAACTACCAAGTTTCCTGAAGGAAATATGCCTTTCATGGATTCAATCAAAGAGATTTGCCATCCATCCCCAACAGATGACAACTGATGAAGCTAAACGTACGCTTCTTAAACTTGTTTTGTTGATAACATCCATCCGCACAATATACACTTACAACCTTGTGGGACAAGGGTTGATGTTGAATGACACGTCCAGAGATGGTAAAACCTGTCAGATATGAGTGCATGAGACATGACAGACACCAAATTGAAAAACTAATACTAATAAATCAGCTTGAAGAAAGTGTATTTTTGAACCTCTAAAAATATCAAAGTATTGAGAATGGTATACTTTTTATAATATTACAAAAATAAGGGTAAAAGCCATTTATTACCAATCTACTTTCTCATTTGTACCGTAATGACCAACTTATTTTTTTTTTACACATTACACCAACGTACTTGTTTGTTTTGTGACAATGTCACCAATATTACCGGTTACATATCCACGTCATTAATTTTTTTTTTTATTCCATGTCATTAATTTGATATTTAAACAAGATGAACATTAAGAGCTATTACGATTTTCGATTTTGTCTTCCACTCAATATACGTCTTCCTTAATCTCTTCCATCCATCAATTCCCTTACAAGCTTCTCGACTTCATCCCGGTTAACATTTTCACCAATCTCCATTCCAACCTCCCATTCCTTGCACATTTTCACCAAGCTTCTCTTGCCCTTAATTCCACCCCAGCTGACAAGCTCTTTATCACTATCACTGAACCCCAACCGCCATGGGTCAAAAACCCGCCAATCGAGGGATGGGTGAGTACCTCTTCTTGAGAACACCAGCTTGCGATAAAGCCTCTCCTTTTAATCCCCACCTCTAATTTGGTGGTAAAGCTAGAGATCCTCCATCAACTAAATCAGTTCTTCGAAATCATTATACTCAATTTCGAAGCTCATCAATCAACATCTTTGCTTTATTCATCTTCTCCGGCGAATCAGTTGCTTTATTCGGCGAATATTCCGGCAGATTACGTCACAGGTATGGTTTTGAGATGATGAGATGTTTTTCTCCGGTGAAAATAATGAAAGGGTGGATCTACAACTTATTCACTTATCATCTTGATGGGAATTAAATCATAATAATAAGTGAATAATGGATTTCAATCTTTGGATTTTATAAAGTTTTGGTAATGGTGATGAATATGGATGAATAAGAGTTAAATAAGCCATCGGTAAATGGTGGTGATTAGTTGATCTCAGCTTGAAATACTGATGGATGTTTGATTGAATGAAAATTAGGGGTTGTTTGGATGTGTGTATAAGTTTTCAAAAGAGTTGACTTTTTATGAACGTGGCAATGACCATAAGAATATACGCTGAAAATTAAAAAAAAAATGCCAGCGTTGAATAAATGTGTCAGCGTGTCGATAACAAGTTATGATATTAGTGACGTCAAACAAAATTTGAAAGTACGTTGGTGTAATGTGTACAAAAAAAAGTAAGTTGGTTATTAGAGCACTGGGAGTGGTGGTGCCATAGGCTCGTGCCATAAAGAAAAAAGTGAGGAAAATGGAGTTTGGCACCAGATTTGGTATGGCACCAGAATTCAGTAGAGTGGTGAGTCATAGCCGAGAGGCCTTGGCACAAACCATGGAGTGGTGAGCCATAGCCAAAACTCGTGCCATAGGGCTAATTTTTCACAAAAACAAAAAAAAAAAAAAATACTATGGCGTCGGCTGTTAGCTAACAGCCGAGAGGCCTTGGCACCAACCACGGAGTGGTGCGCCATTCTTTTTTCTCGCGCCAAGGCTTGGCGCTAGCCGATGACACCACCATTCCCTCCGCTCTTACGGTACAAATGAGAAAGTAGATTGATAATAAATGACATTTACTCCAAAAATAAATACTTATAACTTTCGTAATCATATCTGACACGATAGGTTTTTACGCAAACTTTGAATGTTACAATCGTACCAAAAGGTTACATGTTTTGATCAGTTACTCAACTCATCTAACTCATCCAACCCGCCCATTTGCCAACTCTAAGATTCAAATGAGTTGTACCACTAATGATTTTTGTATGTACACATATGTAACACAAGATATTAAATCAAAATGTAACACAAAAAACTAACAGTGGTCTTTAGTTTCTAGTCATTCTTTACACAGAAGTAAACTTAATTCTTAAAAATTACTATTTATGAAGTTCCTCTCATTTATTCTAATGAGAACATTTTACAAAACATATCAAGTTTTTTCACCTTCGATGAGCAGTCCATGTCACCTACATTACATACAAAGAAGCATAAGTTTTTGACCCAAGCCACACACATCTTATATAGTGACTTGATCATTGTAGTGAAAGCAAAAAAAAACCTTATGAATTGACCTCTAAATGTTATTTTTTTCTCGGATCAGATGTCTTATAAACTCTTTGTAGACTTTCATGGTCTTTGTTTCCCCTCTAATAAGACGTCCAAGCCTGAGAATATTTCAATGATAGAAGTGAACAAACATAAATGCAATCAACTCCCGTCTCAGTACATCATAAAGTATGTAACCTTTACGCAAGCAATTGTTATGGCAAAATCAACTAATGGACCACACTTGTATACTTGTGATACGTACTAATGATTTCAACCTGATAATGAAAATACAATCAAAAAGATCCATTTAATATTAAAATCACAAAATATGACAAAAACTACTACCTTGATCACGAATCATATGTCGGTTGCAGATTTAAAGATGATGTAGATGTCTATTGATAACGAATCTTATGCACACAAGCTTTCTCAATCTCTTCTGCCATCTGCAAATCGCCATTTTCTTTCAAGTATTCAACACAAGCTTCAATAATATCTTTATTCAATCTACATCCGTACTTATCCTCAGCAACCACACACTTTTTTATAAATAATAATGTACAATGATAACCAATGGACATATAATAATCAAGAGGCTCAGAATTAACAGATATCTTCGATGTACAATGATCATGAGGCTCAGCTTTAACGGATATATTTGATTAATGATCAAGAGACTCAGATTTAACGATGAATTCACAATAGCGTTTGGTTGTATCGTCTTTTCGAGAAAACATGCATCTACTACCACACATATCTTTTGCTAGCACATAAATATTTTGTGAGCTTCCTGATGCTCCCTCTTTTGCTAGCAATGTAAAATCATTCCCGATGCTCCAATAAGCAATCATCCTATAGTAATATAAACTTCCAGGTACGAATGTTAGTCCACACTCCACACCTACCCAATAACAAAACATGTCATCTGATAATAGTTTAAATGAATATATATTAACCTAACATACATACATTATGTATATTAACCTAACAACCAACATAATCCGAAAAAATAACATAGTTCATCATTAGGGTTTTGAGAAAAAGAGAAAACTTATTAAACGTTTCATCATTAGGGTTTTGAGAAAAAGAGAAAACTTATTAAACGTGCCCGCAACAATATATTTTTAATTATATACGAGATTTTTAATTTAGTAGAAGTAATTGTTTTTGAATTTATTTTTGCATGAGCTTATATATTTTAAGTTGCAAGATATAAACCAAAAAACCAGCTAGTCTAGTGGTTATGTGGTTTCTTAATATCACAAAGGAGTCAGGTTTAAATCTTATAAACGACAAATTTTTTAAAATACCGAAATTTATTATAAAAAATCAAAAAAATCAAAACTACCAAAATTTATTATAAAAAAAATCAAAAAATTCGAATTTTCTAAAATAATTATGTACCAAATATTAAAAAATTGATGTCATGGATTGAATTTAAAAAAAACAAAATTATTAACCATTATTGTCCAAAATTATAAACAAAATAAATTTAATTTCAAAATTATGTAAAAAAATAAAAATAAAAATTATGTTAAAAAATAAATTAAAAGTTAATGACATGGCAACCAAGATGACATGGCATTATGACGTGGAATAAAATAGTCAAATGCCTCCTGTTAAATATAATGCATATATATATACAAAAATTCTAAAATTTCTAAATTAAAAAAAAAACGAATTTTACAAAAAAAGAAATATAATATATATATATAATATATATATATATATGATAAAAGGATCAAAATAAAAAGACAAATAATCGTGAGAAAAGAAAAAGATTTATTTTTTTTAAAAGTTCTCAAAAATTTATGAAAAATTCTACAAGATCGTGTATGTTGGTAGCAATAGAAAAAGTTTGTAAAGGAAGTTTTCAAAAGTGAATAGTTTAAACCAGGAAAAAAATTAATGAAGAAAAAACGTTTGTGCATTAAAAATCGTTTTTTGTCATCAAAAATTCGTATGTACCCAACTTCTTTGACTTTTTGCATCAAAAATTTTATTAGCGCATCATACTATACAAGTCGAAAAATAGTGCATCAAAATTTTTTTTTTTGAGGGGCTTTATTAAAAATAAAATATTACTAAAGTGTTTTGGACTAAAAGTGAAAAGTGACTTAACTTTGAGGGATTGTGTTAAGGATAGAAATAAAGTGTTTTGGACTAAAAGTGAAAATAAATTTAACTTTGAGAGGGTTTTATTAAATATGAAATATTGCTAAAGTGTTTTGGACTAAAAATAAAAAATAAATTAACTTTGAGGGAGGTTTTTGTTAAAAATGAAAAGTAGTTATTATATATAAAAGTTACTGTTCATACAAATTTTTTATATATATATGGGGGGACCGTTCTTTGCAGAACCACTTTTTTGTACAGAACTTACAGAACCACTTTAAACCAATTAGAATTTAGTATCATTACCTTTTTTTATTTAATTCAAAAAGGTATAATAGTCAAAACACAATTTGACTTTTTTTTAATTTTTTAATTTAAAAAACGTTTTTTTAAAAACCTTTTAATTTTCAGAATTAATTTTTTTATTTTTTTATATACTTTTTTAGTATATACTGTTTTTAAAAGAAAAAAAATGAGTGCATATATGTTTTTTTATATTTTTTTGCAGCAGAGGTGTTTTTAGAAAATCAAGTGCATAGGTGTTTTTTAAGTATAATAAAGTTACATGTGTTTCTTGCGTTGACGTCAAACTTGTTTGCTTAAAATGGTAATTGCATATATGTTTCTAGTGTATATACTTTAATTTTTGAAATTTATGACAAAAACATAAACAAACACATATAACCTTCAAAAATTTACAACAAACCAAGAACATATATACACAAATTTGACATCAAATAAAATACAATTCATGTATAAGTATCTTGTTAAATATAAATGTGCACACCGTTTAAGAACATGTGTGCACTCTTCACTTTCTCGTCTAACTCATTTGAACATATATGCACGCCTTCCAAAAACATATGTGCTCGTTGCGCTTTCTCATCAAATCCATTAGAACATAGATGCACGCCTTTACAAAACATGTATATATGTTTTTGATAGCCACATAAACTTCAATCAACGCACCAATGACACAAACCCTGCTTCGAAACAAAAATAAAAAATTAAATATTTAATCATATTAGCAACTAATGCAAATTTAAACCATAACAATTAGAATAACATATATGCACAATTTCTATCTTTATTAATTAAATGATTTTATAATTATAAAAACTAACATGACACGTATGGCTATACCTAGTAAGCTTAACTACAATACACTTACACCACAACTACAATTATTATTCCGTTCTAAAATTATAATCACTTTTTTCATTTTGAGATTTTTTTCAACCAAACAAAGGAAGGTATAGCAATTAACTCATAAATTTATGTGTCGTTGATTTGATAACATAATTTAAGTCATTTCTATTCAATTTTGATAAATGTCATCATCGTATGGCTATACCTAGTAAGCTTAACCTTTTAGGCCGATAAATGCTCTATCTTTCTTTGTTTATTCGAGCTACTGTCAAAGTAGGAAAACAACTGTCAAAGCAAATGAATTTCAATGGTCCAGGATTTTTTTTAATAGGTCAACCTTAATAATAAATTAAGAAGAACCCCACTTTGACATCCTTGATGAAACAAAGAATACCTTCGGTGTACAATCAAAATGTTGATAGAAGAAATCATTAATTTACCATTCATAAGTCAACCATTAGTATGATTTAATAAATCTATAACATACCTCCGGGAAAAAGGAAGATCAAGCAAAAAGATCTGATATGGCAAGCGGCTGTGAAAACATTATATGGATATAACCGGATCGATATAGTTGTTGTCAGATCTGGTGGGAGGTCTTCATGAATCTCCGGTTGTTTTTTTTAGATTGTTGGATTGGAATTGTGTGGTACTGGAACTGTGAGATAGGTTCTTGGATTAGAATTGTGTGGTAAATGAGAGAGAAAAAGAAACTGAATCTTCAATATCACGTGATTTATGGAGATGACGGTTTTGATAAAATATATATATAAAATGCCTAACTTGCCCTTAATTTATTTTCTTTTTTCAAAATAAGTATTAGATATTTACAAAAATGTCATCTTGCATTGATATGATGTACATCATGCATTATTAAGAGTAAAAAAGTTGGTTTTATAGGTTTTGTATAAAAAAGTGGTTCTGCAAATAAAATGTCACTATATATATGTCCTTTTATGTCATTTTACATTATATAATTACAGTTAGCAGCTAATTTACCAAACACTTTTATTGGAAAAAAAATACAGCTTGTAGCTCATGTTAACAGCTTTGCACTTTACAGCTCTGCTTACAGAATACAGCTTACAGCTAGTTTTGCCAAACATACCCAATGAATCTAATTTTTTGGATGAATAGTGGATTTTGTGAGTGGGGGAAAAGTCCATAAATGTTATATATATATATATATACTAGTTGCGTAACCCGCCCGACGGGCGGGTGTGTTTCGAAATTTTTGTGTTTTTTTTTGTTACCTTAAGGGTGTGAGTGTCGGATGTTTAAACG
>BQNB010092030.1:6863-26718 GCA_026074375.1 Tanacetum coccineum | reverse complement strand
AAAGAGGAGAATAACAAATCTAAATTACAAAAACCCAAGATGAGAAACCCGCCTAACACGCTCGATATGAGATTAATCAATCAATGATTAATCCCAATTTCAGGGGTTATAACAGGATTCAAACAAAAGGGAAGAAGGAATTTAGATTGTTAATTTATGAAAATAAAGTATTTACTTGATTGTTTCCATGGGTTGAATCACCACCAACATGACACCATGCTGACATCAGCGCTATATCTTCTTTGGTTTTTCATTTTGCAATTTTTTGGGTACTCATGCTTGGTATTTGAGAATCTTCAAACAAATTTCTAAAAATATGCTGTGAAGTTTCACGATTTGGTATACTAGGCATTTGATTTAGATTCGGAAAATACTCTCCTTCTTTATATTGAGAGTTTAGAAGAGTTTGAAAATAATTTAGATAGTTATGATCCATAAAAGATCAACCAAATATAAAAAGATTAAGAAACTAGAAATCAAGATTTGATAATGTGTATGTAACTATGTCAATATTTGAGAATCATTAAAAGTGAACCGATGGTAGAAGGAGAGTATTGCTTTTGTATTTTTTTTCAATTTAATATGTCATATTAATGTCTTGTATTTTCAATCAGGTTGAATCAATATTACCAATAAATGTAGCCTTAGAGTTAGTTTAGATTATGATAATTGGACCAATTCTCTCAACTATACTACAAATAATGAGCTATAAGAGAGCAATTTTAACAGCAAAAGCTTATTAAACATGTAACACAATGATTTACAGAAGTAAACTCGACACACATCTAAACTATATGCAGCCTAATAGGTTTTGAGATTCAAATTGATGATGTAAAGCATGCTCGAGATGACACAGTTTTGCTCCGAAAGACGAAAGTTATGTGAAAGACCAATAATATTTTAAAGGATAAAAACAAATACATGCTTAAAAGTGTCAACATAAAGTTGGTGAATTCATAGATTTTTTGTAAGTATAAATGTGAATCACAAAACTATATCTATATAAACTTACTGTGTTACAAGTCCCGCTCATACAAGACTTGCAATGCATAAATTTAAATATATAGATTGTTAAATGCGTATAAACATAAACCACACAAATGCATCTGTTAAAATGTAGATAGTCACAAAGTGTAAGTATGAATGTTGAAATTAAAGATGTGTATGACCACTGTATCCCATACAATAGTCACAAAAAGTTAAGTATATTTGGACCAAAGCTTTTGTAAAGCATGCATGACCATTGTATCCAATACAATAATCACCATGTGTGATTAAGATTGCACCCCTAAGTTCATGAAACTGCGGCGTAGACTTATATGTATGCCACTTTATTCAAGGCACAGTAATTATTCGTGTGTATGTAGTTGTTGGCCTTGTAGCACCAATCCAGTTTTGTTCCAACATGATATAAGATTCGTTAGTTCAATCTGTCGAACTAGTGAGTGCTACTCACCCGAACGGGGATTGTCAATCCCAAATAGATCTATCTTGTAACATTTGCGCTTACCCTCCGAGTAATTAACAGTTCATACAACATAAGCTAATCCGTAATCATTAGAATGAAAGTAAAGTTTGGTTATAGACCAGACCTAGATATTCTAGTTGGTTCTCTATAACCTTGGCTCTGGATACCAATCTGTCACACCCCCAAATGAGGCCTGGACGAAATATGTGTCCGGGGACTTGACGTCATAATATACATCACACAAGATCAAGGGAACAACCACTAATGGACGTTTTGAAAATCATAACTTGTTGTATTTATTAAAATGGATATGTCTTACAAGATTTCAAATGATATTAAACATTGTGGAAGCGTAATTTGGTTTTCAAAAGACAACGAGTATGTATGCAAAGAAAATCTTGAAGGATGATATCATATTGCACGTAGACTCCACATAGCACATCAAAGAAGTCCAAAGCTAAGCACCTGAAAAACATGCTTAAAACGTCAACATAAAGTTGGTGAATTCATAGGTTTAGTTCAAACGTTGTTACAGTGGACCACAAGATTTCAAACATATGCGATAGTTATAACAAATACAACTTCACCTAAAAAGGTATTTACGTTGCGCTAAGCTCATGACACCGAAGCTAATAATGGAAAGTAGCACAAAATATGCCAAGTAATTGCTTGCCCTTACAGGTGTCTGACCAAAGACCACCAAACCAGATTCGACGTGACATATATCCGTTTATCGGGAGCCCCATGGGTAGTGAGTGCTACTCACCCGGATAGGGATAATTAGTCCCAATAGATCTAATTATTCACTCGTGCTCCCTCGACCGGTCTTCCGGTCAAGAAATTAAGAGTTCATGATAGTTCAGGCAATAGTGGTCTAAACGCTACTTAGGCAACACGTAAACAGGAAATCTCACGTATAGTACTTGTGTCCAATTTTAAAAACAAGCAATGTTTCTCACCCCAAGTTATAAAACATTTATTCAAAACGAGTAAAAAAGTGGGGCTATGAACTCACCTTGAGTCGGTGAAATGAAAGAGTAAACTTCTAGGAATATGATCACACGAAAACGAACAACAGTTCACGAATGCAACCTAAGAGAATATAGGTTTCGACTTAGAATCAGAAGCATAGAAAAATACGGATATTGTATAAACGTTTATTTAAAAATACCTTTGTAAATGTCTTTATAAATAAAACGTTAGTGATCGGTTTTTGTGGTTGAAGGTATATATTTATATTGTTCGGCATTCTACCCAAAAATCCAAAATATTGATTTAAAACCTTTCGATAATGATGTTTTTATATCCTTAATTTATCAATTTCCCGGCAGGTCACCCATGCTAGTGCTTCCCTCACATGAGCACGCTTAACTGTCGGTCTTTAAATTAAATACGTAGGTAGAAAACGTAATTAAGAAATTTTAATTTATTTACATAAGTTAAGTATATATTATTTATCATTTATAAATAATATGTTTTTTCGGAAAAATCTTATAAAATATATTTTCACAATTATCCCAAGTATATAATTTTTTTACAAAATTTTGGCATGACCCGTTCGTGTTTACACGTTTCTCCAAAGTCGTAGACTTTAATCAAAACTCATTTTCAATTTACATTTCACAAGTTCTATCAATATTGTATCAAAATCCTTTATAGCTAGCCCGATATGTAAAATGGTATTAAATAAGTTTTTGGTCCACCAATAAGCTTTTGATAAGCCAAAATAATATGAGCCGAACCCAAAGCCTATTGATTAAGCTTGTAGTTCGTGGCTTCTAGTGTGGGACGCAGCTTATAAGCCCATGAAGTCTTATTTGGGCTTATTTATTAAGCCAAATAAGCTAAATATTTTGTCCTTTCAAATAAGCAAGAAATAAGCCGAATAAGATATAAGCCAAGTTAAATAAGCTCTTGTTTCCCCTTATTGGGTCGAACCAAACATGAGTCCAATAAGCTCAAATAAGAACAAATAAGCTTTCCCAAACGCTTATTTAAATAAACCGAACAAAATAAGCCATAAGTTATTATTTTCATTATACGAAAATAACCACGATCATTAAAGCATCGATCAAATGGGACGATTGGCTTAAAAACCCTTATATTGTGTGTTGTTGATCTAGCTCCTTGCTAGTGTTTAATAAAATTGTCGTTCAAAAAAAAAACAATGATTTCCTTATATTTACTTTATTTATTTTCGAACCAATATACAACCTTTTAAGGTTTATGTAGTTTGAAAATGTAAACTATGATAATTCGTTTGTACAACTAGTATATATGTATAAAGAATTAAAGATGATTATAAAAGTACAAGTTTTATAAAGATTTGATGACTTACAAGAATATGAAGGATTAGAGGATGATTATGGACTAAAACAACCCAAACGTTGTTTAAAAACTACTCGAATATCAAACCGAACACTTTATCTTCAAATAGATTTGATCAAAGTTTGAAAAATAAAAATTTTTGTGTGTGTTTATGTTGGTTCGAACAAGAGAGAAGAGAAAGAAAGATATGTGTATTTTTCTAGTGCGAGAAATAGAAATGAATGTGTAAGATAAATAAACTTGCATCTATATTTATAATGTTTTCAAATTTTGGCATCCAAGGGTGGTGGGGGTGATGGGGTCCGATTGGTGCAAGAAGGGGGGAAGGAAAAGGGGACCAATATGATCTTCCAATGGGGGTTACGGAAGGACTAGCCTCAAATTATTTTGTAGGAAACATGTCTCTTAATTCAAAATTTAAAATGAGCATCCCATGTGTGTATGGTTTGTGGTATTCGGTTATGCATGAGCCAGGGGGGACCAATTTGATCTCCCATTTTCTAAGACATGCAAAGATGCTCTTGATTTAATTTCTAGGTAACCATGCACACACTATATAATTCTAGTTATTTACGGAATACGCAAGAACTGAAAACGCGTAGAAACTTTACGAAAAATTATGAAAATTTAAATATCAACTCGGAACGTAAAAAAAACGTGACAACTGTCGAAAGACTACGATGAATTGAAACCTGGAACGCTTTCGGTACGACTTCTCAGATAAACGCAGGACAACTTCCTGGTTAACGTAAAAATTAAACGAAACATTAAAAATTCAAATTACTAAACGGAAACGACTAAAATATTGATCGAAAATTTACGGGGTGTCACAGTTGTAGTCATGATTCACCGGTGATTAGGGTTACCAGTGAATCGGTGGTTTTTGAAGCTATGTGTGAACTGAAGCTATGTGTACGAATAGATGCGTAAAACATGGTGAATGAATTGAAGGTATGTGTGTGAATTTGATGTAACTGAACGAATTTAAAAGCTTAGAAAATACTATTTGGGGATTAGGGGGGGGGGGGTCGATTTGTGGTGAATGAAGGATTATGTGTGTGTATAGAGACCGGCAATTTGTTTGTTCTAAATTTATGGATTATGATGGTTTAAGTCCCTGTAATTTTTGAGTGCTTGATAAAAAAAGAAATGAAGTTCAAATTTTGTTTGTTTGAGTTTGAGCGTGAGTGACGAATATTTTCCGTGATTAAACCTAGTGACAAACAAGTTTCGTCAATGACGTGTTCCTAGTGATGAAAATTAAGTGACGGGTTTTTTCTCGTAACTATAAGGCCTAAATAGTGACAAAAATTAAATGTCGTCACTAAATTTTCGTCATTAAAGCCTTTTTTTTTTTGTGTAAATCATGATTAACAGGGATTGTTTACATATATAATAGGCTGAATATATGCATCAAATACCTGATATGCGTTGGTCTATTATTGTTTACATGCTAGCTCCTTTTGTTTACATGCTTTGGTCTATTATTATTGATAGAAGCAACAAAAGAGCAAGATTGTGATTTCTTTTGACAGTGAAACGCTTAAATCTTATGAGATTAGAAAAACATATCAACCAGTATATGCCAAAATTTAAATATGAAGATAACAACAGCAGTGGGGTTCCTTAAGCCGCTCACTTGCTAATTGCTATCATAGCGATCATGATGAAAACAAGAAGAATGGTAGACGTGACGATGAAAGAAACAAGCTCAAGTTCAAGAAAATGTCATTACAGAAGGTAATATACATTATTGCATTATTTACGTACTACAACAACAACATACCCAATCTTGTCGCAGAGTATGGAACATTATTTACGAACTTGTTGACTATAATTATCTTAAAACGGATAAATGTTAAAATTTTATTTGAAAATCGTTATATTTTTTTAGCGGCTTTGACAAAGAGTTGAAAATAGTAAAAAAAAAACATTAATCACCCTATGTGGAATATATTCTCACGAGCAGGCCGGTCCTGAGTTTTTTACTGCCGCGGGCGAAACAAATTTTTGATGCCCTATACGTGACTATTAAAAACCGAGTACAAAGTATTCTAAACAAACATTGCGTTATCTTCTAAAGTTACAACCTTTAAACAAGACCCATATCAACTCAGTCAAACGTTGGACAAGTTCATATTTAACTTTACTTGATGTAACTATTGTCTTTTAACATCTATCTATCTATAACTTATATAAAACACCATCATCTTGGCCCAAAATTCTATAAAAACGCCACCTGTAAAATCAAAAATAATCAATGGCTCATATTAATTCTCCCTTTAAGCATTAATTGTCAACCAAAACACTAAAAGAAACGCACAAACAAATTTTCACACAAAAAAACCTAATAAAAAAATCTAAGACAACCAGAAGCTGGTCCAAAGCTGGTCCAACTACGATATCAAATAAAAAAATCAAATCCCTGGAATTAGAAAAGAAAACGATTCGTAACAGATTATCCCTCAAATTTATGTCAAACCCTAACAAAAAAACACCCAAATTAGACGATTGATGATGAAGAAATTAAGAAAACGATCGAGGTTGTTTGATTTTGATAAGAATTATCTTTTGCTTTCTCTTTGTTTTTTGGGTTTTTAATTTCATTAATTTTAAGGGATTATAACTCTTATGTTTTCTTGAAGTTAGGATTGAAGTTAGGATTATAAATTTATAATGTTAAAACCCTATATCCGCATAAAGATGAAAAAACGAGATATGTTTGAAATAGATCCAACCGTATTTATTCTAGTTAATTTTTCATGTTTTTCGGATTAATTTTTCCAGATCATTTCAACAAATATTGGCCCGTGTAATTTTGTGAGACCTACGTGAACTGTATCTTTTTTTTGGTAAAAACGTGTAACTGTATCTTTGATTTTTATTTTATGATTTGTTCTTAATTTTAGAAATCTGAATTGGGTGGGTTTAGTTATTACTGAATTTAAATCAGGATTTATTTTAGAATTTGTAGTTTTTTAATTTTTAGGTGTGTGCTAAAATGATGTAAAACAGCTACATTATGCTCAAAAAAGTGTTAGGGGGTGTTTGTGTTAGCGTATACAATGGGATTATGAGCTTGTGTTAGATGATTATCCATTTTTCCTTTGATCATATAGTACTTGCTTCAACCTTTCAGGCAGTGGAGAGATTGGCTACTGCAATCACGGAAACAATATGTATCATTTTCCTAGGTTCATTCTCAATCTCTTATCTTAAATTATCGATGAAAATATTAACAATTTTATTATCCGATTAATCCTTTTGTGAAAGAGAATGACGGATAACTATACATTAATGAAATATTTACTAAAATGCAAGTGAGAGGGGATGTGGTTATTGCTTATAAAAAAAGAAGTCGAAGGGCAAGGTGACCACATATAGGCCTGTACCATGAAGATTCTACTCACATCACACTCATATTTCAATATGTCATATTTGATTTAAGGCTAGTTTTTAGTTTTTATGATGTCTGGTGCACCACCTCCAGCTCACCAACAGCGCGCGGTCCCCCATAGAAGTTGGGTGGTGGCGGGGACTTTGGCAATGTATGGTAGTTTGCACCACTGAATGAAAGCCAAGGTAAGTGGGTGTTTTTAAAATTTGTATAATTTATTGGTTTTGTAAATACCACATGATTAATATTTGTTCACCACAACTTAATGGGGTTTTTGTTATAGAGTGAATTAGGTATTGTTTGTCGTAGTTCATTGTTGTTTATTGTTTTAGGTTAAACGGTTATGAAGATGGAGGCCAATATATCTTCTTATGATGACATTTGGCTGCAACAAACCAAAGATGCAAAGAAAACCGCTTATGAGTACTATTTAACCACTAATTTCATTTATAAGGTATTCTTCTATACTTGAGTACCTCATTGAAAAGAAAAAGAAAACTCACTCACATGAATATTTTTATTAGACTATCCGCTATAAGATTAAGTGATTAACTTTACTTTAATTTCTATGATTATTTGTAACTATAAGTTACATTTTGAAATGCAAGCGAGTCAATGTGACAACCTGAGGCTCCTTCAAAAGAAACATAAAAGAGTGAGCAATATCAACATTTTCAATCTAACATGTATAAAAAGTTTATGGAATGAATTCCACAATGATGCCGACTTTTATTGTCCTCAGGTTCTCATGGGTCAATCTGATGTTGCTGGCTGGGGAATATTCCTACAGGTATGAACCATGCATCAAGCATGCCTTTTATCTATGTAATGTTTCCTACAAAAAAAATCTTTTCATATAGAGCTTCCGACAAAGATAATCTTAATAGTACGTTTTGGTTCATTATTTATCGGTAAATATTTTGACGTAATCACCTAAAACCATGGAACTATAGGTGGAATAATAGGGGATAGGTAATGGGTTAATACAGATCATCTGTTGGTACTCGTCTGGTTAGTTTTGACCCCACACACTTCTTGTCCTTAAATTTAAAGCTTTCTATTAACAATTCGAATTGCAAATAGCGTTACAGTAAGTGAAACGAAGACCTTAAGCATATTAGACCCTCTTTTCAATATTACTTTTTGGGCCCATCAAGGAAAAAACACAACGAGAGTCGCCCATTCTTAAGCCAATGGCTTGAAGTTGCCGCCTATATGTGGAACCAAGACTTTGATGCATATTTATTGATCAAAATTATTGTGAGTGAGCCTCTTCAATGTTGTTTCAGGGATCACTAGCCGCTTAAAAGACCGAGGACACATGGTGATTCTGGACGAGGCATCTGGTGCACCAGACCCTGTACCTATATCAACACTTGCAGTAATGTCCCTGTATTTGACTAGGCCGTCTCTTTTCTAATACTCTAACAAACAAGAGGAGATGCTTGAAATAGCTGATGATGTATTTGCCAACATTGCAAATGGGGTTTTACATGTTCGGGTTAACCACAAATACCCTTTGTCTCAGGCGCCTCAAGCCCATTTGGACCTTGAAAGTCGAACGACCAAGGGCTCCATTGTGCTGATACTTGATGGGGTTGAGTCGTGACTTCATGATGTGTTTTTTTCCTCATCTTGATATCACTTTAAATAAATGGAAATTTATTCGGTTGTCATGTAGAGCATATTGTGGTTGATGAATGTCATATTCAGCATGTAACGAAATTTGGTAACTATGTATCACAATATTTTGTTTTAAGGATCTCTTGAGAAAATAGCCGGTTGGTTAAGGAATCATAGATAGAGTTTTTGGACATTTATTAGTCGAAATGTTTAAGAGAGTATTGAAAGAGGGTATACTATGTTTTTGGACATTTATTTTTAAAAATTTTCGCCAAAATCAGTTTAGTATGCATGTTTTGTTCTTGATAATCAGCTTTTGTGACTTGAAGTTTAGGATAGAATTTAGCTTAATCTTTTTTAAGTTAATGTTCCTTAGCTTATTTAGATTTGAAGTTAATCTATTTTGAGGTTATAGCTTATTTGCACTAGTTTTAATCTTTAAATCATGTTTTAAAAGTTGCATCTTATTTAGAAAAGCCAAGAACAACAGATAATTGTCTCATCTTTAGCTGCCTTTCTAGCTTATTTCTTTGCCTAATTTTCTTATTTTCAGCTTATTTGTGTTCTTATAGACCTAGTCTCAATCTGTTTTTACCTTTTTAGCTTAAGTCATGTGCTTATTAATCCTTAAAAGTTAGCTTGAAATCTGTCTTAGTCCTTTAAAGAGTCGTTTTCAAAGTTTACTATTGCATTGCTTTTTAAGTGTTTTCAGCTTATTTTATGCGCTTATTTTCTATCCCTTATGCTTATTAGGACTAGGATAGGGCATGCTTTCAGCTTATTTGCTTTTCTTATGCTTATTGTGGCTTAAATCTCCAAACAGTTTTGCTAATGTAAAAAAGGCTTTCAAGCTAAAATGTTATGATTTGAACTTTTACTCTGGCTTGTAGACTTTTGATTCTTCAATGTTAGTCTTTGGAAAATGTTTAAATAACTAAGAATAGCCTAATTGCACTCGACGAATACGACCCAAAACTCAAATTCAACCATTAAAACATCAACTGAAGATCAAACCAACACTAATAATTAATCCTAACATCACAAAGATCATTAATTGTAAGTCATTTCATCTATTTTCTTTCAATTTGAGTATAGGGTTCATGATGAACACCAAAAACTGAAATTGGGGATTTTTGATTTTTCTTTGAATTTCATACAATTAAAACTACTAGGATACAATGTATAACTAATATGCTTCCCGTAGACATATGATTTGCTTACATTAGTAAATTTGTTGAAAAATTGATTTCAAACCAAAACCCCAAATTTGTTTTTAAATCACTCACGTTAGGAACATAATAAAATTGTTGTTATGCATTGTTAATACAGCCTTAAAACGTTTTCGAATACATGCATAATGCTCTCATGAAGAAATTTCGAGATACATAATTCATATGTATTTTTTGACTTATTTAGATGAGCAAAATAAAATTAAGGAGCGTTTGGGTTAACTCTTAGGATTTTATTTCTAGGTCGAGTTAATCGTTACTCCACATTTGTCACATTTAAGCACACACACTGGAAATAATTCTCATAACATATTACATGTAAAAAGTAATAAAATGTAACTTTATTTTCTTTTAGGAAATCATGCCTCGCAAATCTTCTAAAGACTATAAAAACACAAGAGACTATATCCTAATGATTTCACATGAATTTCGTACACCCATAAAAGAAAAACTAAGAGACCTTGAAAGTCGCTACACGCACGAGGGTCGGGCAGTTTTTGAAAACTTTACGGATCTAAACTATGTTTGGTCTTTGTTCAGCTTTGTCGAGTTTGAGTGTCTCCTTGAAATAAGTGAACAAATTTGTCCTCGCTTCATACTTGAATTCTATAGTCAATTCCAAATAAATTATTCTGATGAAGGTCAAATGTTCATTGAGTTTGTATTTCAAAATCAATTCTTTCATTACTCTCTTTAAGACTTTGCTCAAATTCTTGACATACCTTGTGAGGGTGCGTGTGCCTTCACTGACCGATGGTCACTTAATGAGTTGGCATATGGAGTCCCTTCGAATGGTCCATATCAAACCAATCCTCCTTCTCTTGATGACATCATTTTGTCTATTCGAATTGATCGAGAAGGTCAAGTCCGTCGCGTCCATCATGAGGAAGAAATTGATGTTCAATAATATCAAGTTCTAACTCATGAAATTGAGCCAACCCTAAAGCCTTTGGAAGAGATTATTCGGGAAAATGTATTTTGTCAGGGGGTACTCGGGACCATGTTCTCGCGTGTCTGTGCTATATGCTTTATTGTGTCGTACACTCTGAAAAGTTCAATCTTGCCTATTACATGGAAAAACAAATGGAGTGGGTAACTAAACAAAAAAAGGTTAATTTTACCCTATGGTATGTTATTAACCCGTTTGTTAAAATTCCTCATTAGTGAAAATCCCAAATTGCACAAAGATTCTTATGCCTTGTACGGTCGTGTCATGAATCCTCTTGCCGCTCAACTAGAGCAAAAACCTAGAAAGGATCACGGCACGATAAGAGGTCGTCATTCCACTTCCTCCTCCACCTTCAATGAACCATCTTCATCTCATCTCAACGATGATGATGATGATGATGATGATGGAAATAATGAAGGGACCTCGCGTGCAAGTACTCTTTCCCCCATTCGGTATGTCAACTCGTTAACCAACAAAGTTCCACAAGTCTTTCAAAACCCACCTAACATTGACCCTCACTTAGAACATTTTTACACCTGTCAAACTAAAATCATCAACCGTCAAGTCCAAATTCGAGATGAGCATCGTGGTGGATTAAGGTCAATCGAAAAAGGCTTCCGGAACTTGTGGAGCAACTTGAAGAAGAAATTAGCAATGTGGAAAATTTCTATATAACATTATATAATTTACTAATCTATTATGCTTTGCTATTTAAGCTTATGCTACTTATTAGTACATTAGTACATTGTATGGGTAATATTGCTTGCCTTGAATGATCGCTCAATTTTATCATCCTAAACCCATGCTTACATGCACCTTGATATGCTTTGGCTATTGTTATATTATGGATTCTTATGAAATTGTTAATTTGCCTACATGTGATTTATTGATTGAGCTTAAGATGTTTAGTCTTATAACTTTGATTGTTAAGTATTAGATGATTCATGGTGAATTGGAGTTGACTACAAAAAGGGAAAAATAGGAAACTGTTTCTGTACAAGATTTACAAAAAATTAGGAAAACTAGAAAATTTTCTTGTCTCCAGAAAACGGCCCCCATAACTACTAGGCGGCCCCCTAATATATATGGGACCGCCAGGTATTTATGTGACCGCCATCAGAAGTCACGGAATTTTTCATTGTATTTCCTGATTTTTTATGCAGTTGACTATTCTTTCTTAGACCCAGCTAAACCTTCTGCATTTTCCTAAACCACCTTTGGAATCCTAAAACTCAACTCTCATGCTTTTCCACATTGATCTTTTCCTCCCTATTTAAATAAGTCATCCTCCCTACTTCTATCATCATCTTCCTCACATCATTCCACCATGAATTCCATCAATGCTTCCTCATCTAACCCTTCCAAAAAAATCAAACTCACCATAATCCCTCCTAGATAACCATCATGAAGATTATGTAAGAAGATATAGCAGTGCTCATATTAATATAAAAACAAATATTTTGAATTCAAGTATTAACTAAAGTTATTGATCTCAACCCCAATATTGATCACCGGTAGATCAAGGGCACTTTGATATCCTCGAGCATATCAAGAATTATAAAGTCTATTGGGAAAGTAAATTTACCAATTCCTACTAGTACGTTTTCAGCTATTCCTTTTGGATATTTCATAGTCCTATCTGCCAATTCTACTGTCAACCTAATGTGAGCTAATTCGCCTAATCCTAAGTTAAGGTAGGTCGAGAGAGGCATAACACTAACGCTAGCTCCTAAGTCAACAAGGGCGTTGTCAAAACAAAAATCATTAATAAAGCAAGGTAAAGTGAAACTCCCTGGGTCTTTCTCTTTTCGGGGTATGGTGTTATTGATAAGTGAAGCTCCATAGGCTTTCGTGAATTTTGGTCCATAGTTCCCCTCTTCTTCACAGTAATGATCCTCTAAATGACCAGGAAAAGGAACCGTCATTTGTCTCGACTTGTAGGATAGTATATTGTTCTGTCCAGTGGATACGGTGTATTGGTTTGATCCAATACGGCGTATCGAGTTTGAATCAGCTTCAATAGTGGTTGAAATCGACTTGACTTAGTCTCTCGGGTACATTTGAGCTCCTTAAATAGTAATCTCCCGCCCATGTTTATAATTCGTTTGTACAACTAGTATATATGTATAAAGAATTAAATATGTATATGCACTCATGTAAATTATGTAATTTTTATCAGGGATATATTAAAAAAATTTCGAGCTTTATTTTTTAATCAAGGGTATTCAGTATATAAATTTGGATTCCAGCTCCCTTTAGAATCTTTTGTAGCATGCTACTCGTATTAAGATAGAAGTTCACGATAACTATGTCTTAAAATTAATGGCCAAACCACTAAACTCATTCAATTTTTGTGGTGATTGATTATGTGGTTTGAAGTTGATTGATACGAGTTTGCAGGCTGTTACGAGTACAAGCTTATGTAACTCAACATGGGGGGCTCGGCTTCAGTGTTAGCTGTTGGAATTATTATAGTCGGGTAAATAAAATATTGTACCGTAATGTGGTTTCCGGAAATGTTTCTTCAAACAATACCTTAAATCTCCCCGCCCAACGGACGGGCCTTGAATCTAGTGTTGTAAATATTTTTCAATCCATATTACTTGGATATAATCCAAAAAATGTATTACTCCCAAACCAATGTGAGTTAACAAGCTATCACATATCTATATGATAAACATTTCGATTGAAATTATATGTCAAACATTTTTATGAACTTAGAACTAAAATCCAAATATTTTACATGCACAAAATAAAAGACATGAATGAAATAAATAAAAAACAAAAAGGACAAAAAATGTAAAAACGTAATGTCAAATATTAAATTAAGCTATTGTGTGAATTCAGTTTAATACCGAGAACTTTTCGTACATTACTTCGAGTTAGGTGATAGTTAGAATGGTAGCTTACAGAAAAAGTACATGTTCTTTTACCTTTTCTGTCCCCTTGTTTACTGTACAACACAGTGTTTTTTCATTTTTTTATTTTTTATTTTTTATTTTTTGACAGTCTAATAGTACTTTTGATTTGTTAAACTCTATATATTTTTTGTTCCGCACTATGCGTTTCACAGTTTTATAGTATAAACAAAATTTTTTAAAAAAAACCAAAAAACATGAGGTTACAAATGATAAGTTTAATGGATGTTTATATCTTATCTCTAGTTAGAATTGTGTTTAAAGCAACAAAAGCCTAAAAATAAAAGTATAAGGTTAAAAAACAAGTGATTGATTGACATTTTGAAAAGTTAAATAAAATTAACATTCTAAATATTAAAGCCAACTAAAATGTGAATATGAAAATAAATAACAAGTACGGAGCTGACAAACTATCTTGAAAATATCAACATGACCATTTTTACTTGTCACTATATTAACATGTTAAGAAATTTTTACCCTCACAAACCAATAGAAACAGAAAAAGACAAAAAATAAAAGTGAGGGTATAATAGTAAAAATATTTTCAATATACGCGTGACAAGTAAATTCACCCGTGTCCATAGCAAAAAGCTATTACTATATTTTTTAATTTATTTCTCTTTCATAAACTCTTCTTAAAGGTTTCACAAAATAATTTTTCACAAAAAGATTTGGCATACATTGATAGGATGATAGAAAATTAAAAGGAAGAGAGAAATGAATAAGATGATGTGATTGGTGACAGTTTGTTTGTAAAAAATTTGTGGATATAGTATTTTCCTTTTGATAAATGCTAGGGTCACATCATTTTTACAAACAAGTATCCATATTCACATGTGACATATGAGTATGGAAGGTAAAAATTAAGAAAGAAAAAATTATATGCAACTTCACTGGTACATCTCACATGTCACGTGTAGGTTTGGATGTTTGTTTGTAAAAATAGTGTGAGCTTAACATTGCTGTCACATTTTTCCTTCATGAATGAGAAACAAAAAGCGCATATTGCCTTATCACCGGAGGATGAAAAAAAGTTAAACACAACATCATAAAAATGATGCCCCCTGTTGGTTGGATGCCCTTGGCCGTCGCTCATACCGCCCATAGCCAGGGCCGGGTCTGCTCACGAGGGTGGTATGTTTGGATGTATAACTTGTTTCAGTATTAGAAACGAAGTGGATTTTTTGATGTTACAATCGTAGTTTAGTTAAGGGCTTTTTCTTTTTAACATAATATTCTAGATGAGAACAAAACAATATGCAAATAGGAAAGATGATTGTTTCTTTTTAACTTATACCACACTTAGATCCTAATTGTGGAAGGGAGTAAAAATAAGGGGCTTCCCCATTTAGGACACACCATTACATATATACCCCGTATCCTTTTCATTCTTTCTTTAACCTTAAAACACAAACTTCACACTTCAATCTGCTCTTTTACTCATGCACCACATCCCCAAAGTCGGAGTTCAACCATTCTCTCCTCACATTGTCGGCGCCGGAGTTCAACCACATCGCCGTCGCCGGAGTTCAACCATTATCTCAGCCACATCACATCCGGGTTGTTAAAATTCGGGGTTTATTGTTTATGAATTCATAGCATCTGTTTGTTCATTGATTTGATATATTTCATGAAGACGAGTGATTATTTATAACGACATAAAGAAATTGGGACAGATCTTATATTTGGATTTGGTAGTAACACGTTGAGATATTTTTTCTTTGCAATTGGTAGGATGTTATTGTTCTTCTTATAATTATTATTGTTTATTATTGTTGTTCACAAAGAATGCAATCGGCAGATTTGATAAATGGAAATGAAGATCAGTTGGGTTGGGTTGGTGCAATGGATATTTTGTTTGGATGAAAGGGTAAAAAGATCATTTTAAGATATTTATTAAGAAAAAAAGAAACACAATTTTTCATCTATCTCTTAGTTAAGACACTTTGTTGAATTAGGATCCTTTTATAAAAAGGAAAAAAAAAACACCCCTTAGTGTAAGACTAGTTATAATACCCGTGCACGCACGGATTTTTCTTTAATTTTTTTAATAAGTATTATTGTTGGTTAAAAATATAAAATATGGCGTGTCTTAAATGGTTATACTTTCGGATTAAAAAAAAAAACCTTATGCATACATGTTTTAATTTATTCATAGTTTATCCAAAATGATTGTGTGCGTAGGCGTAGCCAATCGGTTTAGAACAGTGATATCTTTACTTTAGATGAATCTATAGTAAAATTGCAAAAATAAGTTGATTAGAAAATTATTTACCAACTAAAATAACTTTAGTTAATACTTGAATTCAAAATATTTGTTTTTATATTAATATGAGCACTGCTATATCTTCTTACATAATCTTCATTTTGTAGGCACAGTTAGTAGGAAGAAATATCATTTTCCTATTTGTAGATGCTTAACTAAGGGTGTGTAACATCATGTTTGCTCATCTTGAATATCTTCTCACTACCGCAATCACCTCACACTTTCCACCTCCACTTTAAAAAGTCTTTAAACGTGTCACCCCAAACCTTTTGCTCAAAAAGCCATTCTCTATGAATATTGAATCATTTAGGACTTAAGTGGTATTATTTCTCTTTATCTTATTAGCTCTAGTTTTATTTTGCATGAATGTATTACTTGGATGTGCTATTGTATGAGTTTCTTGTTGGTTTAATGAAACTCTACTTTTGTTGAATTAAATACAATGTGTTACTTTAAAATATACTTGTCTTGCACTTGTATTTTTAACCTTGTTTTGTAGCAAAACAAATTTCGTAAGATCGATCCCTTGGTGCCCCGAACAAGGGGAGCATACATCAAGGGGGAGTGTTGATATCGTCGATTTCTTTCTTCCTTTAACAACTCGACGATCATTCTTTTTGGATTCGACAAAATGGGAGAGAAATGGAACATAACTCGTTTAATAATTTGACATCTTTAATTTTATTTAAAATGAGTTTATATTTTGTTATCATCAAAAAAGAGGAGATTGTTAATACAAATAATGTCTAAAAATGTTATTTATATTTTTCGATCTCTCAAAGGTTTGATAATAACAAAATATAAAAATGTTTAAAATAAAATTAAATGTTTACAAATTATTAATCGTAAAATTCCATTTCTAAGATTAGTAATCACTTAAGGTATGAACAAACAAAATCATTAAGCATTATTAGTGATCAAGAAAATATTTTTCTCTTAATCCTCATTTTTAATTCTACAAAAATATTTTCTTAAAAATACATTTACAAAATATTTTATAATTAAAAGAAAAGTTTTATTAAAAACATAAAATTTGAAATTTAAATTTTCCTCCCAAAACGAAAGCTTCTACACTAGATACAACATTCCCCACAAAAAGACAAAAAAGGGAGCGGAGTCTAGGTAGCGACCCCCTTATAGGCCTGCACGAAATTTTTCAGTCTCTTCTCTTTCTCTCTCTAAAACTTCTTCCTCTCACTAAAATTCTTGATCACTAACATACTTAGATCTTGTTTCAATTGATCTTATCTTATCTTCTTCTTCTCATCTCTCCTCTCTATCAAGTGCAAGATAAGAACACTTGTATTCGTCAGGAAAAGAAGTGTTAATTAGTTATCTCTAATCTTTTCTTATAAGTACCAAATCTCTATTGTATTTATCTTGTGTATTTGTGTGATTTGGATATTGTGTAGATCCGATATTGTAGATCTTGTGAGTGTGTATATCTTGTGAAGTAGTAGATTGGTTCTAGCTAAGATTATGACTCAACATTTAGCTTAGTGTCGGAAAATAACTAAGCGACGTGTAAACGGTTTTCTCCACCTAAAGGGAGCTTGTTGACATAGTGAAATCTCGAGTCGGATACTCGAGTAGTGGAGTAGGACGAAGAGGTGCTTCGTAGCCGAATCACTATAAAATATTGGTGTCTTGGTTTGGTTGTTTCGTTCCTTATCTTTTACATTATTATTATTGTTATCTAGTTTTAGTTTAGATAGTTATTGATTGTTCATATTGTGAATTTGTTAAACATATAACTCGGATCTAAACATTTTTGAAAGTAAAGTTTTAAAACGTAAAACAAACGTGTAAACTGTTCAACCCCCTTCTAGTTTCCACAATTGGTATCAGGAGCCAGGGTCACTTAATATTTTTAAAATATACTGTATTTTAAAGCTTGGATTGATCTATGGATTCCGACAAATATCTAAAAGGGCAATCCATGCAAAGACCACCACTTTTTGAAAGTGAGTTTTATTTATCGGAAAAATAGATTTGAGACATATGTTAAATCAAAAGATCTAGATCTTTGGCGTGTTATTACCAATGGTGATTTTCAACCTATTATACAAAATCCGGAAACCGAATTAGATGAGGTTATCCCTTTTGAAAAACAAACTGATGATCTCAAAATGAGACTTGCGAAAAATAATTAACCTAAAATGGTTATTTACAACGCCTTACCTAGAAAGGAATATGAAAGAATTTTCATGTGTAACACGGCAAAAGAAATTTGGAAAACTTTGTTAATCACCCATCAAGGTAATAGCCAAGTCAAAGATAATAAGATCGACATTTTGGTTTAACAATATGAACAATTCGTCATTTCGAAGACGAATCTATAGATAGTGCTTTTGCTAGATTTAATACTATTATTACTAGTCTTAAAGCTCTTGATGAAAGTTATTTTAGTAAGAACTACGTAAGGAAGTTTCTTAGGGCTCTGCATCCTAAATGGAGAGCCAAGGTTACGGCGATTGAAGAGTCGAAAGACTTAACGTCACTATCTCTTGATGAACTTATCGGGAACCTCAAAGTTCACGAAATGATCACAAAAATGATATTTAAATTTTTAGTTTTAAGATAGCTTGCTTAGTGACCTACTCCATTCGTTTTGCCATGTAATAGGCAAGATTGAATGTCTCGGAGTGTACAATACAATAAAGCATAAAACAAAGACATGCGGAAACATGATCCCGATTACCCCCAAAACAAAAGACATTTTCTCGGATAATTTATTCTAAAGGCTTTAGAATTGGCTCAATTTCACGAGTTAGAACTTGATATTCAAGAACATCAATTTCCTCCTCATGACGGATGCGATAAACTTGACCATTACGATTGACTCGGATAGATGAAATGATGTCCTCAACAGGAGGAAGATTGGTTTGATATGGACCATCCAAAGGGATACCATATACCAACTCATCAACTCTCCATCTATCGGAAAAGACACTTGCACCTTCGCAAGGCACATTTAAGATTTGAGCAAAATCTTCAAGAGAGAAAGAGAAAAGTTGATTTTGGATCACGAATTCGATAAACATTTGACCTTCGTCAGAATAGGTTAGTTGAAATTGACTATAAAACTCAAGAATAAAACGAGGACAGATTTGTTCGTTTATTTCAAGGAGACAATTGAACTCAACAAAGTGGAATAGAGACCGAACATAATTAAGATCCGTAAAATTATCAAACACCGCCCGACCCTCATGAATATAGCGTTCCTCAAGGTTCAGTAAATTTTCATTTATTGGAGTACGAAATTCATGTGAGATTTTAGGAATGTAGTCTCTTGTATTTTTGTAGTCTTCAGATGATTTTCGAGGCATTGTCACCTAAGGCAAAGTTTAACTGAATTTCATTTTATTTTGTTATGCATTTGTTGATGCTTTGAGTTTGTGCCTAGTGTGTGCCTAAATGCAACAAATGTGGAGTAACGGTTAACTTGACCTAGTATAAAATCCTAAGAGTTAATCCAAACGCTCCTTAGTTTGGTGGATTTGGGGTTGTGTTCGTCAATGGCCGCAGGTAAGGGGGTGTTTGTTTTTGTGTTTTGAAAAATTTCTTTTTAGGTGTTCTTATTTTCGTCTCTCTGATGGCGGTCCCATATCTCATGGCGGTCCCTTATATATAAGGGGGCCGCCTATATGGGGGCCGTCCTCAGGCAGTGATTTTTG
>BQNB010092029.1:0-14904 GCA_026074375.1 Tanacetum coccineum | reverse complement strand
CTTGTAGCTTAAAATTGCCCTTTTTCAAATTCAAATTTGAGTGTCTTAAATTAGTTTTTAGCTTTCAAATTTGTGAGCATAAGCTCCTCTTAAGCTAGTCTCCATCTGTTTTCATTTGTTTTATAAATTGAAGCTTATTTTGTAGCTTATTTTGGTCCTGCACTTTGTCCCTTTTTCCTTAAGAAAAACACAATCAGCATATGCTGATTGTGAATAGCCTTTTCCATGCCTTTTTTTAACTGCTTATTTCTGTTTCAAATTGTTTTCCTTTTGCTTTTTTAGAAAGCCCATAAGCTGAGCTTTAAGCCCATATAAACTACTTGTCCATAAGGTTCCTCTAAGAGCTTAAAAATTAAGCCAAAAGACGCCCATTTGGCTGTTTGATTTGTTGTGTGCCTTATTTGCTTATTGCTTATTTTTACCTTTTATGTCTTATCTTCTTTGCGTATTTCCTTTTAGGCTTTCTTATTAGGTGTTAGTATAGGTTTGTGATTGCTTGTTTTGCCTTTCCTTGTGCTTATTTTGCCATAAAAGTGCTTAACAGTTTGGCTTATTAGTCCTTAGTTTAATTAGTCATTTCTGCCAGCTTTTCTAAGTGCTTAAACCAACTTATTTTTGAGTATTTAAAAAAGTCATTTTTTTAAAAGTGTCTTATTTTTTAGTGTTATATAAGTTTTTTAAAGAAAAAGAAAAAAAAATATTTTATCAAAAAGGGAGGCCCAAGGTTCGAACCCTGGACCTCCCATTTTGTCACATACTCGTCCCCAAACAAACACACAATACCAGCGGCACCAGTAGGGACATCTGGTATTGTGTTACACAATTTAATTTATATAGACTTTTTAGCCCATTTAGCTTATAAGTACTTTTTGCTTTTTCCCAGCTTATTCAAATAAGTTGGGTGTCCCCTTTTATTTTTCATAGATAGACCATAGCTTAAACTATTTCCCACATTTTTTTGCTTTCGTAGGGTTATTTTTGCAAAATTTGAGTTTTTAAAGAACGGGATTCGGGTCCGGTTCTCGTTTTTAGCTTTTAATAACTTTTAGCTTTCGTTTTTAGTTTTTCTTTAATTGTTTTTGCATTTTAATCATAGAATTAGAAAAACCAAATCCAAAAATCCTTAATCCATTCAATTCACGCAATCACAAACGTCTTCAATTTTAAATTTGTACCTCGTTGCGAGAACGACCCGGGGGATTTTTGATTTTTTCTTTGCATCTTTCAGAATACTTACTTACTACAATTGAATTATAATTATTGATTATTATTATATATTTATATATTCTATATTTATATATAGTAAGAAATCTTTGGTTATCACTTTGCTGCTCTTATTAACAAAAGCCTATCAGGAAAGACGACTGGTCTTAACAAGCATCGTCTCTTCAGAGTAAAAATCATTTAGGGTATGTACTTTCAGAAGAACATGGATTATATGGAGTTACTCTGGGAAGACTTCACCTATCAGATTGACTATAAAGAACTCAAAAAGCAAGACAAGATGTACTACCCTCGATTTACAAAGGTCATCATTCACCACTTCCTAATTCAAGAAAAATCACTTTCTTGGAGAAACATAATTGGAATGCACACCTCCAAGGATGATTACTTGATTAACACCTTAATATTTGTTTCGAGAAAAGAAGCATCTCAAAAATATGGAGTTGTTCTTCCTGAATGTTTGACAAGTCCAGCAATGAAGGAAAGCAAAGCGTACAAGACTTATCTTGGCTTTGCTACAGGTGCGGTGCCTCCCAAGGCTGCTAGAAAGTTCAAGAAAGCATCTACATCAAAAAAAGACAATGTTCCTATCCCTAAAGATGAAGAACCTGTCAAAAAGGGAAAAAGATTGAAGACAGTTGCCAAGAAGTATGCTTATAAACCAGTAACAGGTATCGTCATCAGAGAGCCTGCCGTGGAAACTAAGTCTAAAAGAAAGGAGAAGGAAAAGGTAGATGTAGCACATGGAAATGGAATAGAGTTGTTATCCGATGTAGCTTTAACTGAAGAAGCTCGGATAAAAGAAGTTAGAAAGAAGAGTTTAAGATACTTTCACAAGACACATCCCAGTGGTTTGAGTACGGTTGCTGAAGATCTTCCAAGTGTTGCAAAGATTACACCTCCTATCACAAGTGAAGGAACTGGTGATATACCAGGGGTTCCCGATGTGACCAATGATGACTCATCTGAGAGTGAATCTGAGTCTTAGGGAAATGATGAAGACGGCAGTAATAAAGAACATGTATCAAGTGATGAAGGAAGTGAGGAGGAGAATGAAAGTGATAAACAAGAATCAGATTCGGAGCAAGAGGAAGAATCTAAAGATGATGATCAAGAAGAGAATAAAGATAATGATGATTTGGAGTTAGAAAGTAATGATGAGACTGAAGGTGATGAAGAAAGGGATGATACTACCTACCAATTTGATGATGATGTAGATGCAAGATTGGAAGAACCCACTAAGACTGCTATAGGAATTGTTCAAGGAGAGGGTACTGATGCAGAAATGACTGAATCTCAACAAGGGAATGAAGATTTAGAGACTACTCAAGAACAAGTTGTTGAAGATTCTCATGTGACGATTTCTGCTGTTACAAAAAAGACTGAAGTTTCAGTTACCAGCTCTTCTCGCTCATCCGACTTAGCATTAAAATTCCTAAATTTTTCAGATATTCCTCATACTGATGCAGAAATAGTTTCTCAATGAGTTAATTGCATAAATCGTCCTTTAAGTTTGGCCAAATTGCATGTTTCGTCCCAAACGTTACCAAAGTGCAAGGATCGTCCCTGTGAGGAAACCTTTGGTGCAAGTATCGTCCCTGCAGGGACGATACTTGCAACAAAGGTTTCACCAAATGTTTCTCCACAGGGACGATACTTGCACCGAAGGTTTCCTCAGAGGGACGATCTTTGCACTTTCGTAATGTTTGGGACGAAACATGCAATTTGGCCAAACTTTAGGGACGATTTATGCAATTTACTCTTTCTCCACTAGATGTTCCTGTTTACCATGAAGTCCCAAGAACTCAGGCACCCAATCTTCTTTCAATACCAATTTCTGTTATCCCTGAATCATCACCGGTTTTCACAAACATTCCTCAATCATCACACACCTTCACTCCTACACCAATACTGGCTATACCCACTCCTCCACCAACAATTCAAATGACAAATCCTCTATATAACACCTTGTGTTTTAGGGTCATTTATGCAGTTTAAGCCTTTTGGCTTATTGGCTTATTTGGGTTTTTCTGTCTATTTTACTTAGCTCATATATGCTTATTAGGTTAGGGTAGCTACTAGTCTTTGCTTATTTCTCTTTTCATTTGTGCTTAATTGCCTTTTTCTAGCTTAGTAGTCCTAAGTTTTCATCTAACAGTACTAACTTTTAAGTTAGTACGGCTGAGATTTTAAGCTCATTTCTGGCTTATATGGTCGTTTCCATTTACTTAATATTGATCCAATAGTGCTTATTAGTTATAGTATATAAGTTTTCATAAGCTCATTTTAATTTTTTCTTAGCTTATCTTGTATAAAAAGCTTAAACAGTTTGTTAAACTTAAAAATTCAAAAAGTCTAGACTAGCTTTTTCTAGTAGATTTTTCTCAGCTTATTTTTCCTTCAAATTGCTTTTTGATCCTTGATTTATGTAGATTTTTGGTTAGGCTTTTTAGTTGTATAAGTAAATAAGCCCAAGACTCTGTCTAATGGCTTAAAAATAAGCCCAAAGTTCCCCCTTGTCTGTTTTATAACCATTTGTGTGTCAGTAGCTTATTAAGCTTTTCTAAGCTTAATTTTCATTCATTTTTGCTTATTCAAATCTGCATTTGCTTATTAGGTGTAGTTGAGTCTAAGTTTTGCTTATTTTTCTTCTTAAGTTGCTTATTAAGTCTGAAAAGCCAAAAAGAAAAAGCCTTTTAAGCCTTTGTCCATTTAAGCCATTCTGTCTGTTGTAATTGCTTTTTACAGCTTATTTATAAGCTTTTATAAAAAGTTGTAGTTATAAAAAATGCCTATTTTTGTCTTTTCTACAAGTTTGTAAAAAAAGTTTTCAAAAAAAAAGGGGAAAGTGGAAGTCAGGGGTGAGCTAGGGCTCGAACCCCCGACCTCAACACTCTCACCCTTTATACACACACACTCACCGCTGCGCCCTTGGGTCTTTTTCGTTAAGGACCCAAGTGGTTAAATATTTAACCACGTTTTGGCCAAATAAGCTTATAAGCTGTTTTGATTTTTAACAGCTTATTGCGATAAGCTGTGTCAACCAACTCATTTTTCTTAGGATCGTCATAACTTTATCTATTTTTTGTATTTTTTTTTATTTTTATATAAACATTTAGTATTTTTTATAATTTATTTAAATTATAAACTTAAAAAATTCATAAAAAATAAAATATTAATTAGAAAAATATAAATCTTTTTTTTTAAATTTTCTTTTATTACATAGTTTCTAGGAAAAATATTAGTGTTTTCATAGGGTCATTTTTGCAACTCTTCATTTTATAAAGAACTGGATTCGATCCTGTTCTCGTTCTTTCTCGTTTTTAGCTCATTTAAAGTAAAAAATTTACATTAGGGTTAAAATTAGATAATTTAGGTTTTTAGCTCGCGTTTTTACGTCACCGTTTTAGGATTTAAGTTAAATTACTTTCGTTTTAGGTTTTCTTTTGCTTGATTTTGCATTTTTACTTGTAGTAATAGAAAACCAATCATAATCTTGTCATATTCAAACATCAAATATCAAATCGTTATTCGATTTTCAATTGCACATCTCGTTGGGACATAACGACCCGGGAAATTAAACTTCCGGATATATATTGATTCTATTTGTAAATTTTAACTTTTTGCCTTGGTCAAGGGCAATTGTTGGGATTTGCATTGTGTTATATTATATATATATATACTATCAAACGAATCATACATATATATCGTGCATAAAAATTGATACTTAGCAATCCATAAGACAACACCACTTAATGTTTCAATAAGTTTACACTTTTTCTGAAAATTGCAACGTTTTAGCTAGATGATCGGCTCACTTAAAGTAACGCTAAATGGTCGAACTAGTCGATATCCCTCCATATTAAGTTACCCTTTCATGTTATTTAACTACCATAGTTCACCCATAAACCATAGCCTAAGTAATCTTATTCTGAAAGACACATCAATGACACTTGTTCTAAAACAGGGTCTGCTGGACTTTGTAAAAGTTTGGCTACAGCAGACCCCTCAAAACATTTTATAAAAATCTGAAAACAATTCTGTAGGTCACACATATTATGGACAACCTCCAGTTTAAATTTCGTCCAAAAATAATAAGTTTTGACCCGCCTGCACACCGCATCTTTACAATCGAATTTATGGACAGCAAACACAGTTTTGACACTTAATCTTGTACAAAGGGTTTGACTCACTTTTACATTCTGAAAATCGACGAGGCCTAATTCGTTGGAAAGTAAACTCGAAGCACTTAATCATAGGGTCCTGAAAATCTAGTAAAGCTATTGGCATGACCAAGTTACACTACTCGCAAAATAGACTAAAATTCTGCACAAAAACAACGTGTGCAGAATTTTAACGTGTGCAGAATTTTGCCGAAACAATTTCCCAACTTCAAATCGCCATATCTTTTTCGTTTTTAAGAGTTGGAAGCTCAAATTTTTACCACAAGTTCATTATAATGACCACTACCACTCTAATCACTTAAAACTCATATTACAACAATACTCATCTTACCAAATCAAGCCTAAATTTTTTGGTCTAGAGGAGGGTTTGGAAACTCTCACAAATCTTAAATTTTCGCACCAATTTTGCATTCAACACAACCATACTAACCTATAATCACTACTAAACCATCAATTTTTACCAACAAACTCATAAACATAATTTTTCTATGGATTCCCAAAGTATCAAAAACTAACATGCATGCTTACATATATGTAAAACCAATCAAGAAGGAAATAAAAAAAAGGCTTACAATGTAATAGAAAGGAAGATAAAAACTCAAACACAAACCCTAATAAGGGTGTGTTTGTTACCGTGGGTTAGGAGGACCAAGAACAAAACCTCAAATCAACTTTCACTTCACCTAAACTTGCTTAAAAATCCTCATAATTAATCCTTTGATAATCTTGTTGCGCTTAATTTAATCAAAAACCCAAGAATCAAAAATCTATTGAAAATCAAGAAATCATAAATCTTGATGCATGGTGGATTTTAGTGAAAATGATTGATGGGGTTTTATGTAGGAATGATTTTTGAGTAGATTGAAAGTGATTAATTGAATTTTTGGTGATGATTATGGGGGTTTGGTGTTGGGGTCGTCGAACAGTAACCAAGGGAAGGAAGGGAACCGAATTTTTGTATCTCTGTGTGTTTTTATAAAAAAGGAGGAGTATCATATATATATGGAATCTAAATCTTGTTTGTATCGACAAATAAATAAGAAAAAAAGGAACGTTGGTTGTTTGGGTTTGTACGGTCGACCAAAAGAAGGAGGGGAAAAAGAGTGGGCTTGGATGCATTCTTTTATTACTTAAGTTTTTTATAAAAAGAGAGGACTTGGGCTTGGGTTATATAAAAGAAAAAAATATTAAGGAGTGTTTGGTTTTTGGTGTTGTTGGAGGAAATACAAATATAAGGGTGTGTTTGGGTTAGGATTTAGTAGGAGTAAAATATAATAAGGGGGTGTTTGGTTTCTAGTTTTGATGGAGCCTAAAACAATTAAAGAGGGTGTTTGGTTTATATGTTGTGTTTATTTTATATTTTTATTGTTTTATTTTTCTAAAACATTTATACTACAATATTTGATTTAAAACACTATGTTAAGATATTAAAAAGTGTTAAAGTACTATTTTTTTGACACGGTTTCGGCAAAACGCGAGAAAAATCATAAAATACTAAATAACAATAAATTGACTTCCGGAGAAAAATATGAAATTTTGATCTCTTAAAATGCTTAACGGATAAATATCTAAAGCAAGACACGCAAATAACTAAAAATGATGATTTTCATCAAATCGGCTAACAAGTAAAACACAAAAACTTTATTCAAGACAAAAATAGGAATGGAGTCGAGATTTAATATTGATCGTAAAATACGAGATGCTACACTTTTCAACAATTTTCTTTTCATAGAAATCACAATCTTTAATCAAATGGTTAAAACTGCCACAAACATAGCAAACTTTATTTTTAAACTCAAAATTACTTCCTAATTTCTGAGTCATCAAATTATTCCAGTTTCTTTGGTTACCTCTAGGACTTTGACTGTTTTTCCTAGGGTATTTAGCTTGCTCATTCATTCCAACCTTTTTTATAGACTCTCTAGGTGTTTTCACATGCTCATTAGATTTAACAAATTCTACTTTAGCAAAACTAGGTTTTCTATGTTTAGCCTTAAACTCAGTCTCATTCTCATCCTCGCTGTCAGATATCCAGTCTTTAATAAGTGGTTCACTAACAGACTTAGGTTTTGATTCAATAGTCTTAACTTCACTAGTTGCAACTGCAGGCACACTAGTTATTGACTCACGAAAAACGTATTCTTCCTCATCAGCAAGTACTACGCATGAAGTTCCCAGTGTAGGGAGGTGGAACTGCATGATACCCTTCACCTGTTTTGTGATTATCATTCTCCTGACTATCAAACACTTGGCTATCAACCACTTGACAATCATACCCCACACCAGTCTTGGACCTATCACTTACTTGGATCTCTAACAGTTTGCTTAGATTTTTAGATGAATTTTCAAACTTTCTAAGGTAAGTTTTAAATCATCTCTTTCCTTTTTAGCTTTTTTAAATTTCTTTCTAAGCTCTGTTAGTGCATTATCTCTCAACTTAATATCAAGTTTTAAAATCTTTATGTCCTCTTCAAAAACAACCTCATTCTTTTTATACACATCTAGTCTAGCCTCTACAGATTCTAGACCTGTTTTATAAGCTTCTACATTTAATTGAGACTTATTAAAATCTTTTGTCAGATTATCATAATATTCTTTGAGAGTTTCATAAGATTTTAAACATGCTTTAGAACAAGTAGATACTTCAGAATCTGAGCTTGAAGAACCTGAAGATGTATATGCCATAAGTGCAAAGTTTGTAGGTCCTTCTTTAGCCTGGTCACTCCAGTCATACCCAAGTCCATCTTGAGTCACCAAAGCTTTTGTCTCTGTTGTTTCCACTGTTACATTCCTCCTTACCGGTTCTCTGTTCTTGTTCTCCCTTGGAGCCATGCACTCTCTTGCAAAATGACCCTTTTATGATAGTTATAGCATTCCACCTTTGATTTGTTAAACCTTATGGTCTCAAAACCATTGGAATTAATCTTCCTTCCAGTCTTATTTAGGAATCTTCTGGCTCTCATGGTCAACATAGCCATCTGCCACTTTAGATCCATCTCTTCCAAGTCATCAACATCAATCTGTTGTAAGTCCTCATTATCTAATTGTGGACTGTTAGATTGGTTTGCAAAGAAAGAATAGATCACATCATCACCCATACTATCAGTATTGGCAGAGTTAGAACCATGAGCTTGCTTGGAACTGCCAGAGTTATTGGAAGATACAAAAGCCACATTTTGTGAATTTTGGTTTGAGCTTGATGACCCTTTAACTTCAGTTTCATAAATCTTCAGATTGTTGTATAGGTCATCCATGCTCAAGGTGTCTAAATCAAGTTTGTTCCTCCAGATCAAGGTATGAGTCTTCCATTCTGATGGGAGACTTCTTAAAAACTTTAGATTCATATCTTCTTGAGAAATAGTTTCACCCAAAATCTCTAGCTGACTGATAAGCTTTTTAAGCCTATCATAAGTTTGATCAAGTCCTTCTGAGCTTGATCCATTAAAATTCTTATACTGTTGCTTTAGAAGTATCTTCTGAGTTTTCTTTAACTCCTTATTACCTCTAAACCTTTTCTTTATAGCTTCCATTAGAGTCTTGGCACATTTGTAGGAATTAAACTTTAGTTGATGTTCATTTGGAAGGGCCATCAACAATGTACCTCTTGCCTTTAATTTATTCTTCCTTGCTAACTTCTCCTCTACAGTTGTAGGAGGATATGTTTTCTCAACACCATCAACAGTTCTCTTTGGTGGAGGTGAGTCTCCATTTACTATTACTCCCCAAAGAGCATAATATGTCATTAGGAAGTACTGTTCTATCCTCATTTTCCAAAGCTCAAATTCTCCTGGATTGAGCACTGGAAGTTTTGCAGCAGCAACCATTGGTGAAGATACTGCCTCCATGTTTTCACAAACAAATAGATCTGGTAAGTGTAGATTGTTTCTTCTTATTCAAAGTTTCTCAACAAGCTCTGATACCACTTGTTGATCCCACTTGAATAGATCTTGCTTAGCTTGTAAAAGGATTAGTTGTATTGAATAAATCCAAGACAACTATAGTAGAAACCTTGATTATGAATATCAAAGACTATGCGGAATCTAGTCAATGATATTAAGAAGAATTCTTTATAAAACAGTAACACAAAATCAATAACAAAACAGATTACCAAACTTTCAGCCTCAATATAAAATGAACACTCTTAATAGTGTTAGGGTTTACAAAACCTTGAAGCTATAAACGACTGTAAAATATGTATTTAACTACATGCCCTAGGACCTCCTTTTATATACCAAAGAGTCCTACATGGCTTACAATATATTCCTAAATTATCATGATCTTCTAAACAAATAACTTATACATATCTTTTACCAAAATATCTCATACTTATCCCGTAAGTAATCTTGATAAACAATCTTCATATTTATCCTTCTGACAGTAGAAACTCTTTTAGAAGTTGTAATCTTTTCAGCAGTTGTAACCAGCAGCATTAACTTTTAACTCTAGCAGCACCAACTTAGCAGTATTAACTCTAAGCAGTCTTTAAATACCAACAATCCTCCCCTAAACTTGATGTTCATCTTCTGAATCTTCAAATTTCTTCATTAAAAGTCTTCACCATAACCAGGAGGATGCATTCAAACACTTCCAGGATTCTTGCGCTGTTTTGTCATGAGTTTCAAAAGTTGATAGCACATCTCATTCCACTGATCAGTTTGAAGCTTCTTGTTGAGAATTTTTGTGATTGTTGCAGGTGTGAGTGGATACTTTTTCTCTAACAGCATAAAGATATGCAGAGATTTTGAAATCTCACAAAATGAACTCCACTTGAAGAAAATAGCTTCCAAACTGTCACATTGTACCCTTATAGATTCCTCCATATTTCACTTTCTACATCTGGTTCAAACATTACTTGCAGATCTTCCCACAACACTCTTTCATATGCCCCCTCTGGCCTTGTATTCCCATGTTTAGCTTTAACCAACTTCTAGAGTGTTTCTAAGTCTTCCCTGTCAATATTTTGAAGCATCCGAATCATAGATGAATACCTTTTTGAACTTCCATCAGCTCTTATCAATTGAAAGTATCCCATCTTTCCTTCTTTGATGATTTTCCATTCACCTATAACTGGAGACTTAGTGGCTAGAGGTATAGCATCAATTGCTACTTGATTCACATGAAACGTGCTGGTCGAATGATAGTATAATATAGTATTTCCCGTAAGATGTGAAAATTGGTTGAGGACAAACAATAATCAATCTTCCAGAGTCGAAGTCCCAACGAGGTTTGAATTGAAAAATCACGATTATGTTTTCGAAGAATAATGCTTGATTATCTTTTTTTGGTTTAAAAACTATTTTTAATACTAAGAAAATTATACTAAATTTAAACTAAACAATTAAGCTACGAGAATTATGCTAAATTGATCTAAAAGATTATAAAGATGCAAATGCTTGCTAAGTGATGTGAAAAGTTCATTAAGTGTGAATTAAGGTTTATTAACGAATTAACGTCCTTAGAAAAGATAGTTATCTCACAACGTTGGCTTATTTTGACAAAAACCTCTTAAAAAGATATTAATTACTAGATGTGTAGTTTAACTAATTTTTCCGGATTTTGCCCTTAAAAATATTTAAACCACAAATCTAAATAATCCAAAACTATTAATCAATTAAACCTTTTTCAAATCCACACTTAATTCCCAATTCACAATTTCACTTAACAAGCACTAATTAAACTACTCGCTACTCATAATGATCAAATAAGCAAAGCAAAACATTTTTATTCTAAGCTACACTAATGTATTAAAAAAGGAAAGAAAATGGAACCGAATTGAAGACCCGTAAATAAACGATTACCACCCGATTTATTTAGCTAAAGCAAATAGTCAAATTCGATCTAGCTAAATAAACCCTTAAGCTTCACGCCTCGTGAGTTGATCGGTACCAAAAGTCACAACACAAATCAAAACAAACTGTTAACAGTAACAAGGTATAACATAAATCCAATTTGTAATTTCTGTATTATACTCGCAAGCCCAAATCCAAAATCCTTACGCAGCCCAAGTGGTGTTTTAAGCAAATCCTAAACTTGGCCAAAGTGAACTAGACGTGGCCCAATCAACAAACACAAGGCCCAATTTTGCAATTTCTATACTTAACTAAACAAATCCCAATTAAATTTACACAAGCCAAACGCATCTAGTTAAATGAGACACTAGCTTAATTAGTCTAACTATTTCTAATAAGCTAAGGTTCGAATCAAATATGCTCACTATAACACCCCCAAATTGGGTCGTAGCGGAATAAGGGTCCGGGGCGTGTTACTTCTCAGATCAACAACACAAGATAATATAAGACTTAAAACTAGTTCTACTACGTGATAAGCACATTGAAACATATAATAAGCCCAAAAATTTTAGAGATTATCAAATTCTAAACACAATACGAGCAATAATCCATACTTCTAAATGATCTAATCATCAATCGAAATCAATAAAAAAAAGAAAGCAAGCCAACGGAGAAAGAAACTAGTAATAAGCCAAAGCAATAAGCTTATTTGGACACTTATTTAACCGTGACTTAATAAGAAAATAAGTACCTAAAACTAATAAACTAAGATATAGCTTATTAGTTTTATCCCTTATTAGTTAATAAGCCAAACCGAATAAGCTCAGAAAAATAAGCCCAAATCGAACAACTTATTTGTAATAATAAGCCGAGAAAAAAAAACATTCCAAACACAAACTTTTCATTCCATATCAATAATCTTTAAAATACTAAAAAGCTAGAAAAATTTATTACAATAAGCTCGAATAAGGTTGAACAGCTTATACAAAAAAATTGGAATAAGCTAAACATTTAGAAAAAATAATCTATACTAAAAAGCTAAGCTAACACTAAATCTAGAGAAAAATATAAAATCTAAATCCTACTCCTAAAAAGCTAACTCCCAAAATGTGGGGGTGTGAGCTGATTTTATAGCCAAGAGAAGGGTAGAAGTGTAAATTTCGTCCCAATCATTGATCCATTATTAGCCAATCATTGGCCTTCACACGGATCGTAAGCTGCAGCAGTTTGATCCAGCCTTTCCAGAGAAGACACGTGTCCTTTAAAGAGGCTTAATTCGAACGCAGTTCTATCCACTGTTTGATCAATAATTGTTACAAAATGAATTTGAAGTATAACTCTGTCATGCCATGTGTCGAACTAAGTTAGGCTCATTTTTGTTAGTGGAGTGGCACGTGTGAATTTGTGATTAAATTACTACTCACGTGACTTCATGTCACTCCTCCCACAATCTTCACAAATTTAGATTTTGTTAATTCATTTGCTGGCTGGAAAATGGGCTTGGGTTTTTTTTGTTAGGTCGAGCTCCATATTTTCACTTCTATCATTTTTATATTTATTTTGTAGGCTTGAAGTCTTGTTAACTTAATATAAATATGGGTCGGTCCGACCTATATTAATGGTGTCGGGCAGGCCCAAATAAAAGATGAAGGCACCGTTGGACTCATTTTCTCGCGCTCTTTCCACTGGTATGCTCGGGGACTTTTCATGAGTTCATCTTGGCTTTTAGTAACAATTAAACTTGACCAAATTGAGTCCGATAATTCCTGTTTTTGCTCCGTTTTCAATCTTTTTACCCGCAAGACATAAAAATACCATGCAAACATATTTGCAATATAATAAAGCATATTTTAGCATTTTTAGTGTTTTACGGAGTACAAAAGATGTGTGATTTAGCAAATATCAGTTACCCCATGTACGGGTACACCAACGAGAGTCGTCACCCCCAATAGATCTATCCACAATATTCACGTTCACTCACAAGTGACTAATGGTTCATGATTAAGAAATATTGGCAGTGAAAGCAAACTTAGGCAATAATATATCAGGATAGTATACAGTTTCCCCCCCCCCCCCCCCCCCCCCCCCCCTCCCCCCCCCCCCCCCCCCCCCCCCCCCCCCCCCCCCCCCCTGTTGTAAAATACTTGTATTCATGGTTTATAGCATGTATCTCCCCACGGGATTTAGAAAACATGTAAAGGTGGGACTATGAACTCACCTTATCAAAGTAGATGATTGATTTGAAATTTAATTCAAATGAGAGTAAACAGCCTCGTCACGCAACCTAGGGTAATATGTCAAGTCTTAGTTTGATTGTTGATATTACAAACTTTATTTCACAAAGTTTAACGGTTTTTGTTTTGATAACTTGTGAAAATATCGTATCACTGTTCGGGCTATCATAATCCAGAGGTCATGTAGTAAATATTTGAGGAGCTAGGACACTTTAAATCGTAAATCCAGCAACTCGTCAAAACATCTACTCAAATGAAACCCCTCACATGAAACTTCATAGTAACGTGATATGTTATAGATTAAATGATAAGGTTTTATCTTTTTAAGTTTCTTCCAAAAGCTAGCAAATGATAAATTATGTTATATTTATAACATAATTGTTTTATTGCGTTTCGATTGATGAATGATAACGACAAATGTGTCGGGTTTTAATAAAATCGAGGCTTATAATATTTAAATATTTTTTTAGAATTAATATAAAAATATTACATTTTATACCTTTAAGAATGTAAAATGACAATATATACCTTTGGTTTATATATATATATATATACAAAGTTAATCCTTTTAATATAACTTTTAAAATCTTTAAACCCTTAACTTTAAAGAATGGCAAAACAACCCCTTGGAGTTATAACTTTAGGAAATTTACATTTTCAGCCCCTCAAGTTATATGTTTCAAGAATTTACAATATATATCCCTTTACATGAAAACATTTGCGAATTAAGTCCAAAAACCATAATATTGATTTTTTTTAAATCTAAAAGAGTTTTGCAGCTTATGTCTTATTAGAATAAACTAAAATAAGTTAATTTTACGAGCTTAAAGCTTATAGAAAGAGTTTGTGAACTAGAAAGATCAAAATGGACACGTTTGGTTTAGGAAAACCAAAACGCAGGGGTTTGTTGTTCAAGGCTTTAAACAAGAGTTTACATGGATCTAACAAAGCTTAAACATGGTCTTAAAATGTGACAAGAACTTATAGAATAAATTGAAGACTTACTAGAGCTTATATTGGGTCAAAATGAGCAAAACAAATTGAAAACTTAAGATATGACTCAAGAATCATTTTCTTCTTAACCTTGGCTTCTAAAATGGTTTCACCTTTCTTCCTTGGATTCCTTACTTCAGCTAGAACATGATTTATAGGTGGTTTGAAGTTTGAATGGTGAGTTTGAATGTATGTGTGTGTTTCGGCTTATATAGGGCTCAAAATAGGATTGGTGATCAAGGAAGTAGCTATGCAAGGTGTAAGGGTGTGAAGGGGTTCAGTTTACAAGGGAGTGACGAGGGGTGTTTGCTTGGTGTACAAGGATGGTGACAAGGTGGTGATGAGGTCATGGGGCTACTTGAGGTGCTTGAGGTGCTTGAGGATGAGGTGCTTGAGGTGCTTGCTTTTTAGGTTAGAACTAGTTTTAGATGTTTAGGGTTTTCGTCTAGGTTTAGGTTATAATTAAGGTTTTGTTTAGAG
>BQNB010092028.1:0-26718 GCA_026074375.1 Tanacetum coccineum | reverse complement strand
CAAAAATAATTATACAAAATATTTTCTAATTAAAAGAAAAGTTTTATTAAAAACTTAAATTTGAAATTCAAATTTTCCCCCGAAATGGAAGGTTCCATAACAGATACAACCTTCCTCATAAAAAGACAAAAATAGAAGCGTAGTCTACTGGGCAGCCCCTTTATAGGCCTGGCGGCCCCCAGATATATCTGGGACCGTCGGGACTGCCCCTAATGACCGTTGAGTTTTCCTGCCTATAAATACTACTCCATTCCTTGCAGAAAAACATACCTCTTAGCACGAAATTTTCAGATAACTTTCTCTCTCTAAATCTCTTGATCACTAACATTCTTAGATCTTGTTTCAAGTGATCTAATCTCTTCTTTTCAACTCTCCTTTCTCATTCAAGTGCAAGAGAAGAACATTTATATTCGCCAAGAAACGAATTGTTATTTAGTGATCTTTCCTCTCTTCTTCTATGTATCAAATCTCTATTGTAATTATCTTGTGTATTTGTGTGATTCGGATAGTATGTAAATCCGATAATGTAGATCTTGTGATTGTGTAGTGATTGTGATGTGGTAGATTGGTTCAAGCTAAGATTAGGACTCGACATTTAGCTTAGTGTCAAAAAACAACGTAAGCGACGTGTAAATGGTTTTCTCCGCCTAAAGGGAGCTTGTTGACATAGTGAAATCTCGAGTAGGATACTCGAGGAGTGGAGTAGGGTGAAGAGGTGCTTCGTAGCCAAACCTCTATAAAATCTTGGCATCTTGGTTTGATTGTTCCTTTCCTTATCTCTTTATATTATTATTATTGTTATTTAGTGTAGCTTAGATTTTTATATTGTTGGTTCATATTGTTGATTGGTTAAACGTACAACTCGAATCTAAGTATTTTGAAAGCAAACCTTTATAACGTAAAAGGAATCTGTAAACTATTCAACCCCCCTTCTAGTTTCCACAATTGGTATCAAAAGCCAAGGTCACTCAAGATTTTTAAAATATACTGTATTTTAAAGCTTGGATCGATCTATGGATTCCGACAAATATCTAGAAGGGCAATCCATGCAAAGACCACCACTTTTTGAAAGTGATAGTTTTATTTATTGGAAAAATAGATTTTATTTATTGGAAAAATAGATTCGAGACATATGTTAAATCAAAAGATCTAGATCTTTGGCATGTTATTACCAACGGTGATTTTTAACCTATTGAACAAAATCCGGAAACCAAATTAGTGAAGGTTATTCCATTTGAAAAACAATGTGATCTTAAAAAGAGGGACATTGCGAAATAACGAAGCTAAAATGATTATTTATAATGCTTTGCCTAGAATAAGATATGGAAAAGTAAATTTTCTTGTGTTAATACGGCAAAAGAATTTTGGAAAACATTGTTAATCACCCACCAAGGTAATAGTCAAGTCAAAGATAATAAGATCGACCTTTTGGTTCAACAATATGAATTCGTCATTTCTAAAGACGAATCTATAGATAGTGCTTTTGCTAGATTTAATTCTATTATTACTAGTCTAAAAGCTCTTGATGAAGGTTATCCTAGCAAGAATTATGTTAGGAAGTGTCTTAGGGCTCTACATCCTAAATAGAGAGCAAATGTCACGACGATTGAAGAGTCAAAAGACTTAATTGATGAACTTATCGGGAACCTCAAAGTTTACAAAATGATCATTAAGAAAGATTCTGAAATAGTCAAAGCAAAAGTTGAAAGAAAATCTCTTGCTTTAAAGGCTAGAAAAGAATCTAGTGATGAAGAGTGTTCGACTTCCAGAAGTGAAGACGAAGAGTACGCCATGGCGTAAGAGACTTTAAGAATTTCTTCAAAAGAAGAGAAAGATTCGTGAGACAACCTCGGAACAACAAAAAGACGTTCCAAAGAAGCCGAGACGACAAAAACAGTAAAAGTGATAGTAAATGCTTTAGATGCGGCAACCCGAATAATCTTATTAGAGAATGTCCAAAGCCACTGACAGATAAGAACCAAAAAGCTTTTGTCGAAGGTTCTTGGAGTGATAGCGATGAAGAAGATGACGAGAAGGTCAAAAATAAAACGTGTCTTATAGCTCAAGCATCAAGTAAGGTATGTTCAGAATCCTCTTACTTTAGTGATGAAAACTCATCAATAGATGATTTAGTATTAAATAACGAATATGATAAATTGTGCAAAATGAGTTTAAAGATAATCACTAAAAACAAAAGATTAAAAGCCGCTAGAACTAGTTTAGAAAAGGAAATTAGTATTCTAAAAGAAAAGGTGTCTACACTCAATAAAAACAAGGAAGTTGATCTCGAATGTGTAACATTTCATATGCTTAAAATTGAAAATGAAAAGTTTAAAAAGGAAGCTCTTAAACTAACAAATTTTAAAAAGAGCACACATTGCTTAAATAAAATGCTAAATAATCAAAAACCCTTCGAAGAAAAGTTAGGTTTAGGGTTTAATTCATTTAAAGCATCATCTAGTGGAACTAAAAAAATAAAATTTGTGAAAGCCCAGAAAAAGGCGTTCTCTGATAGAGGTCCCATAAATATAGGCAGCCCCCTTAAACTACAGGCGGCCCCCAAAGCAAATATGGGACCGCCACCAACAACTACACATGGATTTGAGAAAAGTGTGTCTTTTCAAAAATCTATTTTGTGTCCTAGAACAAAACACATAATAGTAAACAATGTAAAAGTTCCCATTGCTAGTGATAATGAAGTTAAACAATTTTATAAGTCATTATCAAAACCCAAAGTTGGATTTTTAAAACCTAATTTTAGATAAAAAAACTCCACCACCTAGAAGAGTCATCAATAATTATCCTCGTCCTAAGACACAACAACAAAAAAAAAAACATTGGTTGACAATATCAACCTCGTGGCTTTCCCGTAACTTGGAACAACTTCACACGTCAAAGTTACATGCCATGAGAAATGTGTCTTCTATTTCCACATCCCAACCAATTGCATCAAATGTAAGGGATTCTTAGCACTAACAACTTTGGACCCATGAGATATTGGGGACCAAATGTTTGAGGTGTTGCTTATATAATTAGATATGCCTTGGGGTTGACTTGGAACCCAATGAGTGGATAAAGGATAGCGGATACTCCAAACACATGACGGGTAACCGAAATCTCTTCTCAAGCTACAAAGCATACAACGGAGGTAATGTTATTTTTGGTAGCAATCTTCGCGGTAACATCATTGGCAAATGTACGATTACGAATGACTCTCTCAAAATAGATAATGTAGAACATGTAGATAATTTAAGATTTAACTTGTTATGTGATAACAAGTGTAGAGTAACTTTCTCTGAACATGATAGTGAAATCACTAAGGATGGTAAGGTCATAAGTAGAGGTATTAGGAAGAAAGGCTTATATGTGAAATTAGGAAATAAGCCTAAAGACCAAATTTGTCTAGCAACGATTGTGGAAAAAATTCAACGGTTTTTTGGCATAGGAGAATGAGGTCTCACGCAAATATGCGTCTCATTCAATCGTTAGCATCTAAGAATTTAGTTAGAAACTTACTTAAGCTTAAGTTCGATCAACACTTCTGTGATGCTTGCAAAATTAGAACACAAGCTCACGCTAGTTATAAGGCTAAGAATATATTCTTAACAACTAGATGCTTAGAACTCCTTCATTTGGATCTCTTTGCTCTATTCGCCGTACGGAGTTACGAAGGAAACCGCTACACCTTAGTCATAGTAGATGACTACTCTAGGTATACTTGGACTAGGATTCCTTAAGACAAAAACCGAAGCTTCTATCGATCAATTAAAAATATTTTAGTAAAGAAAATTCAAAAACAAATAGGAATGTACCATAGTGTCAATAAGACAGAACACGGTAGGTAGGGAATTGATAATGAGTGCAATTTGAGAGAGTTTGTATGCAATGGAATAACATAATTCTCAGCTCCACGCACTCCTCAATCAAATGGCGTGGTTGAAAGGAAGAATATGACACTTCAAGAAATAAGTAGGACTATGTTGAATGAGCAATTGTTACCACATAAGTTTTGGTATAACGCAGTAGACACTTCAACATACATTCTCAACCGAATCCTAATTAGAGCCATCTTAGAAAAAACACCTTACGAACTCTTAAAAGGTAGGAAACCTACTATAGATTACTTTAGAGTGTTTGGAAGCAAGTACTTCATTTTAAACAATAAAGTCTACCATACAAAGTTTGACCGAAAGTCATACGAAGGTATCTTTTTAGGTTACTCACAAAACAGTAAAGCTGACAAAAGCCTTTTAATACATATAAATATATAATAAATATAAAATAAATAGGATAATATCAATAATAGTAGTATAGTATTATCGGAAGTATCGGTCTCTCACTTCGTTACCCACAAAGTTCAAAACCGGACCCGGGTTGTTCTCCCTGACGAGGCGTGAATTTAAAAATCGAGTTTGGTTTGAAAACAATGCTTGAATGGTTAAAGATTTGATTGGTTATCTATTTCTACAAATAAAATACAAAAACAAGAAAAAGAAACCCTAAAACGAAAGCAATTTAAGATAAAACCTAAAAACGGGAACGTAAAAACGCGACTTAAAACCTAAATTTTCAAAATTTAAACCTAAAGTGATTTTTAAACTTTTATAAGTCCTAAGTGACTAAAAAGAAAGAATAAAGAAAACTAGACCAAAAACGGAAGTGATTTGAGCTTAAAAACACAAAAAAACGAGAACGAGATTTTAATCCCGTTCTTTAAAAAAACAAAATTTTGCAAAATAAACCCTACGGATGAAATTTTATTTTTCCTAGGTCCTACTTGATAAAAGAAAATTAAAAAAAAAGAATTTTATTTTTTTGACATTTATTTTATTTATTATGATTTAAAAATAGTTTTAATGAAATTAAATGATCAAAAATAGTAAACTAAATGATAAAAATCTGGAAAAATACAAAAAAATACTTTAGCTTATGAAGATTACAGGAAAAATGCTAACTTTAAAAAAGAGCTTAACAATAAGCTGGAAATAAGCCAAACATGGCTGAAAGCATAAAGGGCCAAAAAGAGTATATAAGTTAAATAGGTTGTAGGGCTAACTAATAGCCCTACTGGTGTCGTTGGTTAGTGTGTGGGATGTGTGAGACGTGTGTGTGTTTTGAAGGAGGTCTCAAGGTTGAACCTTGGGGCTTCCTTTTTGTAAAAACTTTTTTTTTTCCTTTTTTTACACACTTAAAAACACACTAAATTAACCAACTTTAAAAAAGGAAAATTTTTTACAAACTTAAAAATAAGCTGGAAAAGCTAAAACAAGTTGGCAGAGTTGGCTATATTAAACTAAGACTTAAAATGCTTAAGCTGTATGAATTTTCTAAACACAAAAAGCAAGTAAAAGGACAAATAAGCTAAAACCTTTAAAGCCCTACACCTAATAAGCTAGTCTAATAAAAAATAAGCCAAGGAAGTGAGCAGAAAAGCAAAAATTAGCAAATAAGCATATTGGCAAAAACAGCATACACAGCAGCCTAGGGGATAATTTTGGGGCTTAATTTTAAGCACTAGAGGGACCTTTAGGCTTAATGAGTATTACCAGCTTAAAGCCTGTCCAAGTGGCTACAAGAATAAGCAAATGGAAAATGGTTTGAAACTACATACGCTAGTGAAAAAGGCTTGTTGAGAAGGCTGCTCACACTGAGGGGATTTTTTTTTGGTTTTCTTAAAAAGCAACTAGCAATAAGCAGGCCTCAGAATAAGCAAGGAAATAAGCATCAAAATTAAAAACAAGTTAAAACATATGGAGACTACCCTCTAATGAGCTTATGCTCAAGATTTCAAAAGCTAAGAACTATTTTTACAATCTGAAAATCTAAAATGAAAAATGGCTTTTGAAACTGAAAAATGGCTTGACAGTTTTGACAGATTTTGAACTAAACTAAAGTAAAAGAAAAGAAACTTATACACATCTATTTTGACACTAAAAAGGACCCAACAACAACTCTTAAAAACTATTTTTGAAAAGCAAATCAAATAAGCTATGTCACCACATAGTTGAAACCACAGTTTTGAAACACCATTTAGAAACAACTTAAAAACAAATTTTAAACTTTAAGACCCTGAAAAATAGACTAAAAACAACTTAAAAAGACTTGTAAAATGTTAACAAAATGACCCAAGTGGTTTTTAAACCAAAATGACCCTTTTTGACCCTTGATCCAAACGCCCCTTTAAGAAACCCTTTTCATCTTTAAGACTGATTTAAAGGTTTTAAGCTAAGGTTGTTGAAGACAGAGGACAAATAAGCAAAGTTAAGCATAAATAAGCAAAGTACAAGAAAAGAAAAGCACTGAAATAAGCAACTAAGTAAATAAGCAGAACAAGGAAAATCAAGACAGTTTAAAAGTAAAAACTTAAATGAAGCACATTAAAGCAAATAACAAACATAAACAAGCATAAATAACACTAATAAGCAAGATAAGCAAGAATAAGCACAAATTAAGTAGATGAACAGTAAAATAAGCAAAAATTTAAAAAGAGGGTGTGCCTTATCCCTTGCTTAAACAGGGAATAATACAACCTAAATAAGCTCTAAAATCCTACCCTTCTTATTCAATAAGCAAACTAAAAATTAACCCATAAGCTCTTCCTTTTTAAGCTTATCTTCCAAAAGCTGAAATTTAGAATTCTTGATTTCAATGACCAGAAATATAACAAAAGTTGTTGAAAAAGCTTAAATTGGCAAAACAGGTTCTAACAGCTTATGAGAGCTTCTAGAAATGACCTGTAAACATAAATAAGCTTAAATGCTTAAACATTAAAAGAGACAGAATTCCTTAAAAAACTTTAAAGCTGAAATTTCATTAAACATAAAGGGTTACAATACTTGAAAGTTTAAAATGACAAAATTTAAAGACATAAAACATAAAAACATTAAAAATAAAAAAAACTAAATACTTGTTCTACTGTGTGAAAAAACATACACTTTTATGTCCCCATAAGCCTCTTGAGGTGTGCTAGTTCTCTGAGTACTTAAGCTCTTGTGTTTTCTTTGTGAGGAGAGTCTAAGCTCAATCTTGGCCCTTGAATTACCTTTGTCCCCATGCAAAACGAAGCCCAATCAAATGAATCTTGGCCCTTGATTGTTGTCGTTTTCTCTTGCCCAATAGATGGGTTTAGGATCGCCAGGCTGTCTATAGTTGTTAGTGAGGTGGGGTGAAGTGGGAGTTATGGTTTTTGGCTTGGTGTTGCAGGTTTAAAGCCAAAACGACAATGAACAGTTGTCTGGGTATGTTTGGCGGGAAAACCGGGTACTATGTTTTGTTTGATTAGATGCAGGGGGTGAAGTTTGAGGGAGTTGGCAAAAAGAACCCCTCAAGTTATAACGTGGTTTTACAATGGTGGTCCTTGTGGTGATAAAGTTTTATGGGGTTGGCAGAATTAGTCCCCCTAAGTTATAAGGGTTATTACATGCATGGTCCTTATAAGGTATAAGTTTAGGGGGTTGGCAAGAACAGCCCCTAAACTTATATATTGGGCTTTATGCTTTGTTTGGGCCGGCTATGATATAAAAGGGTTTATGGGCTTTTTCAAGTAAAAGGCTTATAAAGTCTTCATGTAATATACTAATGGGCTGACCCGGCCCATTAGATGGGTTCGGGTGGGCCCATTAAGTATTCTTCGGTTACGGCTTCGGCTTTGACCGTTGACTTTGACTTTCTTGGACTTTGGCTTCGATTTAACTTTGTCTTTTCACGCTTTTCCATTCCGTGCTTGGTTTTGTCCGTTTTTGCTTGATTTTTCGTCCTTTTGTCGGATATCCGTTTCCTGCACAATATAAGTGAAAACATACAAATACAATGTATTTTTGGTACGTTTTGGGTCATTTAAGTCCGATTTTAATGGTGAAAGGTATGTGTAATTAAACGCATACCAAAATCCCCCATACTAAGACATTGCCGTGTCCTCACGCAATGCTATGAAGTAAGCACTTAGAAAACTAAGAATCTCGATCCCCCTTGACTAATAACCTCGAAAAGTAGCTAAGTGTTCGTCAAGAGGAATTTAAAGACTCATAAGTTTTGAAAAGCCCCGTCTTTACCATTTTTAAATATATACTCTTATTCCTACACATATTTTTGTATTTTTCATTTTTCTCATTTTTTTAAACTAACTTTTCATATTAAGCAACTAACTAGAATGTTTGACTTTCGTTATTTTATAACTTTTAGGGATCATAGAACAAGATGCATTTCGATCCGAGAATGCCCCAAAAAGGATAAATTCATCATCCCTGACTTTTCACTTGCTCCAAACTAAGCTTAGAACGAAATCACTGTTAAATATAAGTTAAGATCCTAACACTACTCATATTTGTAACTTGTGAACTTTCACTCCCGACAATTATTATATCTTAGGCGTATGTGCTATGCATCTCTTTTAAGAACAGCAATCTGATCACAAAGCATACTTTCATTTTTCTTATAAAAGACCAGTTGTTCTTCTACTGAAGCTAAACCCTTTTTATAGCTATCTAAATCAGATTCAGACTTATTAAGCTCTATTCTCAACTTATCATACTTAGACTTAAGATCTTCAAAATTTTTAAGACAAGTTTTAGAGCAAGTTTTGTTATTTTGTACCTCAGAGTCAGAGAAAGCCATAAGTGCAAAGTTGGTAGAAGCCTCCTCATCTGCCATGTAGCTCCAATCAAATCCAGTCCCATCTATAGCTAACATAGCTTTGGAAGAAGATTCTTCCACATTCACTGTTCTTCTTGAGCTATCTTGACTTCTGTTCCTGTTCTCTTGACTCCTAGGATTTCTGCACTCTCTAGCAAAATGTCCCAACTTATGACAATTGAAACATTCCACCTTTTTCTTGTCATAACCAGCAGTATCACTTCCATTGATGATAATCTTTTTACCAGTTCTCTGATAAAACTTTCTTGCTTTCATACTTAGCAATGCCAATTGCCACTTTAAATCCATTTCATCAAGATCATCTTCATGGATTTGCTCTAGGTCTTCATGAACAACTTGAGACCCATTGGGTTGAGTGGCCAGATAAGCATATACTGTGGCATCACTGAGACAAGCAGTACTATTATTAGTGCTAGCAGTACTAACAGGAGTACTACCAGTACTAACATGAACATTAGCAGTATTAACATCATTTGTACTGCTATGACCTGAGAGAAAGGCCAAATTCTGAGAGCCTGAGTTTGAGCTAGAGATTACACTTCTTTTGACTTCTGGTTCAACAATCTTAAAATTGTTGTAAAGATCATCAAAACTTATTGAGCCCAGATCTGATTTGTTCCTCCAGACCACAACATGCATACCCCATTCAGTAGGAAGACTTCTTAAGAATTTCAGGTTAAGTTCTTCTGGAGTGATGATTTCACCTAAGATAGTTAACTGGCTTACAATTTTCTGAAGCCTGTTAAAGATAGAGTCAAGTGACTCTGAGCTAGAAGCATTGAAGGTTTCATACATCTGCTTTAAGAGTGTCTTTTGAGTCTTCTTGGTGGCTTCATTACCACCAAATCTTGCTTCTATGGCTTCAAATAAAGACTTGGCATCCTTGTGTTTATTGAAAGTAAGTAGATGCTCACTTGGAAGTGTCATCATCAGGATGCTTCGGGCTTTAAGATCATTCTTCTTTAGGATCTTCTGTTCAGCAGTAACAGCACCAGGTATTGTTGTAGTAGATGTACCATCTTCGTTTGTAGTGGTTCGAGCTACTGGCTTGAAAGAGTTGCCTTCCTCTATGATCTCCCAGAGAGCATAATCTTGAAGTTGAATATATGACTCTATTCTGAGTCTCCATGTGTCATATTCACCTTGCTTGAGAAGTGGCAGTTTTGCAAGAGAATTGTTTTGGGTATTTTCTAGATCCATGGTTTTTGATATAGGGAATGAACAGAGAGATGGATCTAGTTTGTTTCTTCTAAATCAAGGTTTCAGAACACCCGCTCTGATACCACTTGTTGGTTCCAATTGAATGGATCTTTTATTAGCTTAGATAAATCTAAACAACTAGATTAGAAACCTTGTGGTGTATATATAAAGACTATGCGGAATTAATCTTTATATACTCAGAAGAAACAATCAAACAATGAACACAGAACTTTCACAAAGCTTTCAATATATTGAACAAACCACAAAACAACTATATGTTTTGCCTTACAATGAAAGACTCTAACTATTATATGAATTAGACGACTATGAAAGTATATGAAAAAGAGATATGTCTAACTATGCCGTAAGGTTCCTTTTATACACTAAGGAAAACCCTAACGGGCTTACAAAACGCGTTAGGAGATTATGCATATCTATTCCTAATTTATCTCATACATATCTCATAAGCAGCACTAATATACTAACTAACAGTACTAACTATATACTGACAGTACTAACATTGTACTAACAGTACTAACTATAACTATCAGTACTAACTATTACAACTACCAGTATTAAGTCCTTCAGCGTCATTATCTTGTAGAAACTCTTTAATTCCCAACAAATAACTACGATGATAACATGAGGTAGTGATATTTTTTTATTCTCTTGAAGAGATCATAACAAATATTGAGAACCTTGGTAAATATATGAACAATAAGATTAGGTTGTATAATTTGATTGATTGAATCGTATTAGAAATTGAGGTTTCATTTTTTTTCTTTTTGGGCCAGCCCTTTTTTTTATTTGTATGCACAAAGTAGGAATGGAAAAAAAAAATATTACAAAAGTTTTGATTTATTTAGATAAAAAAAATACCCGTGGAAACATCTTCGATACCTAATAGCTTTAAAATAATCGATATGGTCACAAACGTACAACCCATTATATTAAAAAGAAACCAATATAACAAAAAAAATACTTTAAACATGAGGCACTAGCCTAAAATTCGCATAAAATGTGGCTCCACAAAAGTAAAAAAAAAACTAGCCCAAATTAGCCTGATTTGAAAATCTGGCCCAAAGTAACACAACAAAATACTAAATCGGTCCCTTCAAATTTTAACTTTTTACGATTTTCTTACACAAAAAAATCCCGTTATAAAAATTAACAAAAAAAAACCATGTCAAGTTTTTTTGTTCTCAACTTTTTTACATTCATCGGCCCAAAATAAAGATATCGAACCGTCCCAAAAAAAGAAAATATTCGGGAAAATTTAACCCCTCCCCAACGCAAAAAAAATTTTCCCGAATCGTACAAAAAAAGGAAATATCCGCGGGAAAAAAAATAGCCATAAAAAATACAAAACGGACAACCCTCACCTTTTAACTATTTACGATTTTCTTTACACAAAAAAACTCACGTAAAAAAATTTAAAAATAAACTTCGAGTTTTTCATTGTTCACAAACTTTTTTACATTCATCGGCCCAAAAAAAAAGATATCAAACCGTCCCAAAAAAAGAAAATATTCGAGAAAAAATTAACCCGTCCCAACGCAAAAATTTTTTTTCCCGAATCGTACAAAAGAAGGAAATATCCGGGAAAAAATTAGCCAAAAAAAAACCCAAAAATAGACTAAAATCTGGCTCCAACAAAAAGTAAAAAAAAATACAAAAGGACTCCTATCACCTTTTAACTATTTTAAATTTTCTTACACAAAAATTCCGTAATTATACGTTTAAAAAAATTTACAAAAAAAAACGTTCCAAAAATAAAGAAAAATTAGCCACGTCCCACACGCATTTTTTTTTCCCCGAATCATACAAAAAAAAGAAAATATTAAAAATTAACCCCGCCATAACGCATCGCCAAAAAAAAACTCCCGAAACGTAAAAAAAATTATTCGAGAAAAAATTAGCCCCGCCGCAACGCGCGGGTTCTTTTGCTTGTATATAAACAATAAGATTAGGTTGTATAATTTGATTGATTGAATCGTATTAGAAATTGAGGTTTCATTTTTTTTCTTTAACATAAAAGGTTACGTTATTTTGATTCTCTTCATGTAATCACAATAGAACATTGTCAATTTTTGAAAACTAAAAAAGACTCCAATTTAGAGGACGTAGAAGAAGAGAACGAAATTTATGAATGTCTTACCCTTCTCTTGAGCAATTTTTGCTAATAACATTTTGTAAATAACAAGATTAAGAGATGCATGTTGGAGATAGTTGTTATAAAATTGATGGAACCTAAAATGTATGAAATACCAGATAGATGAGGACAAGAAATTGCTAAATCAACTGCTCTTCCGAAATGGTTGGTAATACCACTTGGGTATCTCTATTGGTACCCCCCGACCTATGAATAGTGTCAAAAAGGTACAAAAGATTCCTTTTGTATCTTTTTTTTTACAGTGCAACACAGTTTTTTATCAGTTTTTGTTCCGTAATTTTTGACAATTTCATACTTTTGACCTGTTAAACTTTATATTTTTCGTACCGTTTTTTCCGTGTCATAGTTTTATAACATATACAAAATTATAAAAATACAAAAAAAATAAAATACAAAAAAAAAACCGAAAAAAACCCAGAGGGTACAAATGATAATTTAGGGGGTACATATATCATAAGCCATACCACTTAAGGGCGGATAGATAATTCACCCAGTACAACTACCCACTTGTACTAAAGTTGGCCTTAATAAGAGCAAGAGACTTGATGTCAACAACAAGAATAAAATATTATTTAATTGTGGAAAGGTCATGTCATGCGCACTTATCAAAATCGAAAATGAAAGAAAAGGAGAAATCTTATTAAAATAACAAATGGTTACATAGAGCTGCTATTTATATGGCTAATAGATACAAGTTATAATAAGTAAGTAAATAATGATGAATCATCCGCTAATTAAATATTGCATAACATTTACAATATTTTTTTAATTCACTAAATTAACATTATAAATATTCAACATAACTATTCGTTAAATACATAAAATAGTTAATTGGGTGGGTTTGTTTTTTTTTTCTAAATATTTTATTAAGATCTTAGCACTTACCAATTAAAACGGTCACCTTCAAGTAAGAGAGGTGCACAAGTCTTATTGCCTTTTAACCCTTCATCCCCACACCCTTTAACACATAAACACCTTAAAAACCTTTCCTCCTTCACAGACGTCGTCAACCACCTCCAACCTCAGCCGACCACCTCTTGCCGCCTTCATCATCTTCGTCTCCTGCCACCACCTCCGTTAACTAATAATAGTTTTTGCTATGTTAAATTCCGTTAACTAATAATAGTTTTTGCTATGTTAAATTTAAGATATGTATTATGATAATTTATTTAATGGTATATTACTTGTGTTAAGTTTATGATAAAAATGTCTTGTTTCATGTTTACGCAAGCTACCTATCTATCGTATATTAATGGTTTAATATATATTTTAAAAACGGACAATTAAATTCATTTAGTCAATTATATAAAAACAAACACATTATTTAATTCAGATTTAGACATTATAATCACTTCTTGGCATAGTTAAATTCAAATCGAAAACATTTTAATGAAACAAAACACCCAACACTTCATCGCTTAAAATTACAATAATGTGATTTAATGTGAAGATTTTGATATTGAAAACATTCACAAAAATTAAATATATGTATGACTTATTTTGAGCTAGAAACGCTTTTGATAAGACAATCTGAAGTTATAGTTCAAACATTTTTACGTCGCCTCTATATATGTAGATAGGCTAATAATCAAAGTTGATAATACGAAGTATCATCTATCAAATCGTAAATTCGAATCAGAGAAAAGTTTTAAGCCTGTCGGAAACACGGGCTATGATAACCTTGTCGAAATTATTTGTATGATAATTAAGACCCAATTTTTAATCATCATGACTCTTACAATGATTAAAAATTGGTTTCTAATCGATCTATTCGAGTTACCGGTACGGTTTTTTTCTTTAAAACCCAACACCCAGTCACTCAACCGGTTACCGGCCGGGTGAACCTGGATTTTAAAACACCAGTCTCTAACTGAGCCATGAATTTAAGAGATATCATATGTGGCCCCGAAAAGATTGGGTATGTGGTCAATGTGTTGACACCTGGTTTGACCCGGCCGGTTCAACCGATTGAATCGGTTCCGGTCGAAAAAAACGGGTGAAATTAAACCGGATTTCATAATTTCGAAACCCGGTTAGACCCGCCGGGTTTGAAGCGACCCGGGTCAACCCGGTTCTCGCGACCCGTACCGGTTTCGGTTTTTTCGTGTTTTTTTACAAATAAAGCATGTTAATTGTATATATTTACAACGCAATTTTATTTTTATATGTTATATTTGTTATTAAATAGTTTTTATGCTCAATATATGAAATATTTTATTATTTATATATATACTTTTTCTATAATCATTGCAAAAAAATAATTATTTTTTTGTTGTGAAAGACCGGGTTGACCTGGTGATCGAACCGATAACCCGGTAACTCGGTGACTCGACCGGAACGATTAGAGACCCGGTTTGCAAAACATTGTACGTGGTTGTATATGCGTTACGTACGTGTAATGTACGAATATATTTGTAGAATATACTCTGTAAATCTATAAGAGCTTGTGTTATACGTACCCCCTTGGAACACCATTTGTATCCCCCCTGTTTTTCCGGGTTTTTTTCGTCTTTTTTTTTAATTTTTATAATTTTGCTTATATTATAAAACTGTGAAACTGAAAGCGCGGAATAAAAATTATAAAGTTTAACGAGTCAAAAGTATGAAACTGTCAAAAAATACGGAACATAACCTGATATAAAACTGCGTTGTACTGTAAAAAAATGGTACAAAAAGAATCTTTTGTATATTTTTTGTACTATTCGGTGAGCCAGAGAGGTACCAACAGTAGCACCCATATATAAGATGTGATTAGTTAAAGTTGGTTAATGAAGCTATGGTGGCAGGTGTAACAGGTGTCGGTAAAGGAGAAAAGGTGATAGTGACAAGACACGTTCCTCCTCTTGCATTGCATGTGGATGATGTGGTATAGTGCTGCTATGAAGTCAAGCCCACCTCGAGCTTGACAGGGTTTGAGCTTGACTTTAAAATCATAAGTTAGGTTTGAGCTCGGTTTGATAGTTTGGCAAGACTTAATCATCAAAGCTTGAGCTCGGCTTGAATAGTATTTTAATAAGGCTCGAGCTTGGCTCGAAAAGCTCGAATTTATTCATAAATATTGTATTCGATAGCCAAACTTATCAATAAGGTCAAGAAAATACGTGATAAACTAAATTGTAAAGAATTTATACAAAAAGTTTGAGCATTAAGGTTTAAATATCTTTCTACAATATATATTTAACTATTATACGAATATTCATATTAGCATTTACGTTATTTTTATTAATATGTATAATAGAAATATTCATGTACATGAAAGCTCGAAAAGCTTGATAAAAGCTCGAGCTCGAGCTATTGAAAGCTCGAGCTCGGCTCGTTATGTGTTTCAAGCTTGTTTATTGGGCTCGGGCTCAAATTTGAGCTTGATAAAAGCTTGGCTCGATTGAGTGAAGCTCAAGCTCGAAGTCGAGTTGCTTGATAAAAGCTTTGCTTGATTGCAGCCCTTGCAGCATGTGTTGATTGGGAAAATTAGACCACTGATTTTATGAATAAAATCATTATACTCGTATAATCATTATACTCGTATGAGTCGTATCATTGGCATTGCTATTACCTTACGAGGATTCAACCGAAAATTGGGTTTTTCTAAGTATTCATGGTTTCCGATCTTTTCGTAGATTGATTCATGAGGTTTATTATAAACTTAGCTGACGAAGTCATACACGACATTATTGTGTAGGACTAGAACAGCATACAAGTTTGCACTAAAAAAAATTATTTCACCACTTTTTTCTACACACTTTAAAAAAGTCTGTAAAATATAGGGTAAAAGCCATAAATTATCAACGTATTTTTTAAAATTTCTCGACTTGAACCTTTTACTTTTTTATTAACACCGAAACTCACGTACTTTCAAATTTTTAACCGACTTGAACCAAACGTTTGTACCGTTAGTTATTATGTGGCAACGTTAGTCTATTTAGCTAACGTTCGCTTTGCATCGTTAGTCATTTAACAATAAATTTCTTTATATGATTTTTTACGTTTTGGCTCGTTTTTTTACGTTTTTGTCCGTTTTTTTATGATTTCGTCTGGTTTTTTACGTTTTCGTCTGTTTTTTTTTGCGTTTTCGCCCTGTTTTTACGTTTTCGTCCGTTTTTTACGTTTTCGTCAGGTTTCTTATGCTTTCGCACGTTTTATTACGTGTTCGTCCGTTTTTTTACGATTTCGTCTAGTTTTACGTTTTCGTTTGTTCTTTTACGCTTTAGCACGCCTTTTACGTTTTCGTCTGTTTTTTTACGTTTTCGTACGATTTCAACCGTGTTCGAACGGTTTCATCTGTATTTTATGTTTTTTATACGTTTCCGTCTATTATTTTACGGTTTTTTACGTTTTTGTACGATTTAAAAAAATGAACGAAGATTTAAAAAAAATGTGCGAAAGCGTAAAAGAACAAAACGTGCGAAACCGTTTTTTTTACGTTTGTTCTTTTACGCTTTCGCAATTTTTTTTAAATTTTCGTTCGTCTTTTTAAATCGTACGAATTTTTTTTTTACGTTTGTTCAAGAACAAATCTTTTACATTTTCCTACGATTTAAAAAAACGAACGAAGATTTAAAAAAACGTGCGAAAACATAAAATAACAAACGTAAAAAACGGTTTCGCACGTTTTGTTCTTTTACGCTTTCGCACATTTTTTTAAAATCTTCGTTCTCATATTATAAATCGTACGAAAATGTAAAATAAAAACGTAAAGTCATACAGACTGGAAAACGCTAGAAAAACATAAAATACAAGACGAAATGTTACGAACACGGTTGAAATAGTAGGTAAACGTTAAAAAAAAAACAGACGAAAATGTAAAAAAAATAAACAGTGACGAAACGTAAAATCAGGCTATATTTTAAAAAACCATGACGAAAAACGTATTAAAAAAAAATCGATTACGATGAAGTTAAAAAAAACGTGCTAAGCGTAAAACGAACAAACGAAAAGTAAACTAGACGAAATCATAAAACAAACGCAAGGAAACCGTGTCTTTCTAAAAAAAACAAAAACGGACGAAAACGTAATAAAACGATACGGAAGCGTAGAACTGAAACCGGACGAAAACGTAAAAAATCGGGTGATGAAAACGTAATAAATAAATAATCGGTTTCCGTGCTGGAAAAACGCAAAAAAACAAAAAAAAAAAAAAAAAAAGTAAATAAAAAAAAAAAAATAAAACAGTTAAAGAAACGTAAAAAAAAAACCTAGAGACGAGAATGTATAAAAAAACAAAAAAAAATCAGGAAACTGAAAGACGTAAAAAATAAATCCAATGAACGAAAACGTAAAAAATCATATAAAGAAAATTATTTTTAAAGGACTAACGATGCAAAGCGATCGTTAGCTAAATGGACTAACATTGCCACATAAAAACTAACGGTAGAAATGTTTGGTTCATGTCGGTTAAAAATTTAAAAGTACGTGAGTTTCAGTGTTAATAAAAAAATAAATGGTTCAAGTCGGGAAATTTTGAAAAGTACGTTGATAATTTATGGCTTTTACCCTAAAATATAATGCGTTTGTTCACATTTATAGTTGTGTAAAAGTTTGTTACATAAATAAGTGTGAATAAATTTTGAAAAACAAAATAGTTTCGACAGTTTCATTTGTTGCAAATAAAAGTTCGCACTTTTAAATGTGAAAAAAATCATGATTTGTTCACACTTTCAAATGTGGATCCAATTTGTAACACACAAATCATCGACACTTCCTCTTGTGTGAGAAGGGTGGAGGATTTGGGTGTTACAAATAGGGGTCCTTGAAAGTGTGAACAAATTATGGATTTTTTCACACTCAAAAGTGTGGACTTTTATTTGCAACAAATATAAGTGTGTAAACCATTTACTTTTTTAAAATTTGTTCACACTTATTTATATGTGTTAATAAACTCAAAATATTTTTCATACTATTTAAAAGTGTGTAAAAAAAATTGTAATAAAATGGATTTTTTTTAGTGTTGGTATGAATATGTATATTTAACAACAACAATACCCAATTTTGTCATAACGGTGACGAATACATAGGATTCATGGCTTTGAATGATACGATCAACGTTACACTCTTTGAGCGAGTGCTAACTCCAAAAAAAGTTTTGGAAGAAGATGTATTATTTGCTAAAAAATTGATAGTATTTGACATACGTCCAATGTATATATAGAGAGATACATAAATACCTAGTACTCTTAAAAACAAGCAATAAGATGAATACAAAACACCCAATAATCGTATCCTAATGGCCGAAGTGTATTTTGGTATCTCAAACTTTGTTAACCGGGTTTTTTACTACCTTAAATTTTTAATGGTGCGTTTTAGTATCATGAACTTGTAAACTCGGTAAATTGAAGGATTGACTCTGTCATGTGATCACACGTGACATGTTTCTGTTAGTTTTTTGACGATCGTTATCACATACATTTCTTTCCGCTCATTCTCTCATTTAATTTTACAGGGTAATTTCTTCTTTTATACTTGATGTCAATAACCTATAAATTAGGACAACAAAATGCACGATTACATCATAACACCAAATGAAGCGAAGAAAAGTATGTTAAATTAATCAATTTTTTTTAAGAATCTAGTGTGACTCCCTTTAATTGTAGTTTAAATGTTACGATTGTATCGTTCATCCTACAAAAACAAACACCAATATAGAACTGTTATTAAACATTAAATGATTCAAAAGATAATATGTAACTTTAGATTTATAAGACTCAGACCATTCAAAAAGAAAAAACCTTAATAGATCATTGGCCTTTGTTGTCATTTAATTTTCATGGCTTTAATTTGATGCGTTTGACAAAAAACGAATATCAACATTTGATGGAATCATACCTTTCTTTCATGCAAGCGATGTATAATGCCCACCCATGAGAATAAGTAAGTGGTAAAACCCAACTTCCGTTATCGTTCGTTAAAAAAACTAACGCTAATAAGTCACATGACAACATGTGATCGAGTCAATGCCGAGTTATAACCGAGTTTACAAGTTCAGGGTACTACATCGTACAATTAAAAGTTTAGGGTAGTAAAAACCCGGTTAACCAAGTTTGAGGTAGCAATATACACTTTGGCCTATGTTTACCGGGTTTCTAATCGACCCGGTCGAGTTACCGGGTTATCGGTTCAACCGATTCGACCGCCGATACATAAAATATATATATATAAATCATGAATATTTCATATATTTAGCCTAAAAACAATTTATTAACAAATCTAACATGTAAAAATAAAGTTACATCGTATATATATATATATATATATATATATATATATATATATATATATAATTAAATTGCTTTATTCGTTAAAAAATCACGAAAAAAAATTAAAACCCGGTCGGGTCTCAAGAACCGGGTTGACCCGGGTCACTTCAAACCCGGCGCTTCTAATCGGGTTTCGAAAATATAACCTGGTTTAATTTGATCCATTTTTTTACCGGAACCGGTTCAACCGGTTGCCAGATCGAACCGGGTTTCAAAACATTGGTTCCACCCATCACGTAACTATTGTGCCATATTGGAGCCACTAAACTCCCAGAAGGCCTACTTGGATGATTGCTCGTAACTTGTAGTTGTTCTCCTGCACTCGAGACTTGACACACTACGCTATCACTAAATATCTCAGCGAAGCTATCTATATATATACTTTGTAGCCTAAAAACATTCCTTCCTGCATTCCGAAAGTGCACTTTTTGGGATTCAATTTCATGTTTATCTGTCGAAGGGTTTTGAATGTTTCCGTTATGTCTCGGATGATTTCTTCTTCCGTACGACTCTTTATAACCAGGTCATCGACATATACCTCCAGGTTGCGTCCAATTTGCCTTTGGAATGCCTTATCCACCAATCGTTGATATGTGGATCCGGCATTTTTTAGACCGAACGGCATTTTGGAATAGCAAAATATTCCTTGGCTTGTTATGAACGCCGTTTTTTCTTCATCCTCTTTTGCCATCTTGATCTGGTGGTATCCTTTGTACGCATCCAAGAAACATTTGAAAGGGTACCCACAGAGGGACTCCACCTTCCAGTCTATTTCCGGCAATGGATAACAGTCTTTGGGGCATGCGTTGTTAAGGTCTTTGAAGTCCACACACATTCGCCAAGTTCCGTCATGCTTTTTTACCATTACCGGATTAGATAGCCAACTGTGATAATGGACCTCCTTCATTATTCCAGCGTCCACCAACTTTTCGACTTCTTCTTGGATTGCTTTATTTCTTTCCGGTGCCTGTCCCCTTTTCTTTTGCCTGACTGGTGAATATCCCTCTCGGATATTCAAGCGGTGTTCCGCGATGTTTCTTGGGACGCCCGTCATATCAGCTGGCTTCCAGGCGAAAATATCCAAGTTTTGTTTCAGCAAGGCACATAGTTCTTTTCGTCCTTTTTCTGTTAATGTTGATCCTATGGCCACTGTTTGTTCAGGATACTCCGGATGGATTGCTATTTTTATTTTCTCTTCCAGTACTTGTTTTGCTGTGGGAGGCAGGATCAGTCTGGAGGAGAGATCTATGCACATTCCAAAGGGATAACTCTACTACTCTTCAATGTTATCGTGCCGCCTTCAACGAAATTTCAATAATCCTTTGCCGTTGATGGTACACAACTCGGATTTTTTCTTATGCCCCAGTCTGCCTATATTGGCAATTGCTGGATGGTGACCTATGACCATGAATTCATCAAGGGAAGTGGAGTGTGTTTCATCACCTATTTTTACTAGTAAGGCAATCTGACCTAGCGGCCAAATGGTCTCTCCGCTGAATCCGATAAGGTGAGTAGTGGCCGGAACCATTTGATCCCTTATCTCCTTGCGGAGCTTTACGAAGCAATGCTCATACAAGACTTCCGAAGATGCCCCACCGTTAACATATACCCCATGCACAAAATGTTCGTCCATTTCGACTTCGATGATCATCGGGCTTTCCGTCCCATCTTCCTCACTTAGCGGTGGGAAAGACATTGCTGTCTCCGGAGAGAAGCTCTGGGTAATCCTTGGCTTGGCCACTCTTTCCCATGGTTGGATCATCAGTATAGTCAAAGGTTTATCTTTTCCGGACGCTTCCCCTTTTTTCGGTGCCTTCGTCTTGTCATTCTGCTTTAGCTCTTTGATGAACAGAGATTAACATTCCGGCCTGAACCATCTCATCTATGTCTTTTCCCTTAGCAGCATGCACTTCGTTCGTTATGCCCCTGTATCTGAGTGAAATTCGCAGTACTTGCCGGATCTCTTTTTTCGACCAGGAGTTACCATGGTGAGTGGACTTTGAACTTCCCTTTCTCAGAGCGAAACATTTCTTTTGGTGTTTAAGTGAGGATGAGAAGCTTCTGGCTTGCGATCCGTCTTTGCTTTATATTTGAACTTTTTGAAAGTCGGTTGTCCCCTCCCTCTGATGGTGTCCATGATTGAAGATGCTTTCCTCGAACCGTTGTACGAGTGCAGCAACTTCCCCTTGGTAGGAAGGACCGAGTCATTTCTATACATCTCTCCACAATATCGATCGGATCCTCATATAGACCTTGATAACCCAGGTGCGTTATACCGTGCATTTAATCTGGAGGATATCTCATCATTCCGAGCAGCACCCTCTACATCCAGAACTTCTCCTTATATCTTTCCATGAAGTCCTCCGTAGATTTCTCCCGTCTCTTTGCTTGATATGATGAATCTCCACCGATCTTTTGATTTGCTTTGTTGCTGAAGACAGTTTTCCCCTAAACGCTGACCCTTAGATACATCATAGCTATCAATCGACTCTTTGGTAACTAGTCAGACCCAAACTCTGCATTCCCGGTTATGGTTGATTGAACATGTGACCCCATGGTCGGCATCGCCCAACCTTCTGTTTTTTGCGCCGAATTGAAATAACTAGTGATCTTCCGGATCTCCGCTAGATCCCAGTCGTATGTATTTGACATGCTGGCATCCTAGTCCTCGAAGACTAAAGTGCCGTATCCGTTAGTGAGAAAAGGATTTCTTCTCACATGTCCAATGGCTGATAGAGATCGTCTTTCATAGTGTTCGATTTCTGCCTTCTTAGACCTAATTTCGCATGACCTCCTTCACTGTCCCACTTTTCGAGTATTGGCTATCGTACAGAAGTGTTTTTCCTTGTTGGATGTCTTCTATGTTTCAACTTCATTCTTTTTGCTCGAGTACTTTGCCGACACTATCGTAACGCACGGAAGTACAGGATCCTTTCTTCCCATTTCTAGTAAACACCCCCCCTTCTTCCAGCGCCGTGCTGCGGTAAATTGGGATCTATTCTTCTTAGTCTTTTTGAATACACTAGCGTGCGGTGAGGGCTTTCGGAATAACCCCTGTCTCCGTGCCTTCTTCTAGGTTTCTGTTCGGCAGTTGTGTCTTTGATTCAAGATAGTGCGACTCTTCACGACTTCTTATCTTACCCGATTCTTCGCCGTAGATCCAGTCGGCTTTTTACCGCTAGGTTGGTCTTTTGCCTTTTTCTTTTGCATTCTTCTCGGCAATGAGCGGCAAAAGTTAAAATGATAATTTTTGTCAGCACATTTTCCCTATAATTCTCATCAACTTAGGTTCCTCAAAGAACCTGGACCATATTTCCTTCCCCCTATGTTTCCTCACGCGGACTTGGGATTGTTTTGTGATTTGTTCGTGAGTGCTCATGGAGTTTTTATTAAAAAACGTGGGTTGCGTAAGGTTCCCGACGATGGCCCACTTGTTAGTAACAAAATTCTGCTAGGTCATGGTCTGCGGTCAAGTCTTCTTATCGGGCCCTGGCCTTCAAGTGACTTGGATACCAGATCTTAGTAACAAGCAAGAAATGATGATTTTCTGCACAATTAAAATAAACCGTTACCTACCGTGGGGACCCGCCCCACGATTAAACTCCGGCGTGAGAGGTAAGTATTCATTGTCAGAGTATATGTCAATAGAATAAGATAATTGTGTACCTTTTGGATGGTATTTTACCCCAATTTATAGGGTCTAGTACTAGGGTTTCCTAGTATTTCGGTTACTTTAGTGGTGGCCGGAGTGGGTCCCTTGTCGGGCAAGGGTCCGCGGCAATCGTGTTAAACGGACGCAGATACTCTGCGGACGGACCGTCTTATAGGTGGATCTGCGGACGGATTGTCTACAGGTGGATCCGCGGACGGATCGCTAGTTTCGGGGCCGAAGCCCACGCGAGTTTGGGCTTTACCATGGCCCGTTATCAATAGGTTTAACCAAAAAGCCCAAGTGATAATGTGGCACAAGCCCAGAGGCTTGGTATACCAATTATACGTCATCATTATATATATATATTAAGGATGTAGGTTGGTTATCCCAGATAAATGAGTCGTATTAAATTTGTGTGATCGCGCGTGTGATTTACAGACTGCACATTAGGAACTTGTTATTATTGTTGTGTCTTGTGTAACATGCGTGTTTAAGTAATTTACCGTACTAGAGGAAATAGGAGTGGTCCCACGCTTCTAGATGAGTAATCCACAAGTATCTAAAAGTAAGACAGAAAACCCGTTAACTCGCCCCGGGTGTTGACCCAGAACCAAGCTCGGGCGTGAAAGTAAGTACTTTTGTAAGAGCCGAAGGGGCTATAAGTAAGAGATGAAGGGGCTATCCGTAATAAATGTGTGTGGTGGTGAATTTAATGCTGCCCTTCAAGTAGTAAATGCTTGGGTATTTATACTACTTGAAGTACTGTTTGGAAGTACTGTTCTTGACACCTTGGGAATGAAGGAGACGACCTATACCTAGCCTTTGCCTTGGGCGTCGGTATACCTTGGGGACATCGCTCCTTAATTCCTGGAATAGCGATGTTGCGTAAGTGCTTGCTATTATCCACCAGTTTGAAGAGGTGTCATTCTTTATCGAGTCTAACGTTCTGTCTTCTTTCGGGTTGATGTAGTACACCCGTCTGGATCCCGTGCGACCCGTTCGATGTGAGTCCGTTCCGTATAAATACTGAGGATATCAGCTTGGAACTTTTATGGCCCGTTCGGACTCTGGTGGCCCGTTCGGATTTGAGTAACTTGGTCTATGATTTATTCGATTGGGCTTGAGTTAGTCCGCTTGGGTTTTATGTGGCCCGTTCGGTCTACTAGCCTGTCCGGCACATACACGGACATATACCACGCATGGATGATAATTGAGTTTTCAAATATATGTTATCGGGCTTTTAAAATACATACCTTTTCCTTGCGTAGATTTTCACTACGATCTAGACATTGCGCTGAGAACAAATATTCTTTCGTTATTCTTCTTAGTCTTCGCCATTTATCTCCAGCCGGCAAAAACACCAAGGAGTGTTTACTATGGTTCACCATTTGGGCGCTTATGGGAACTAATCGACCAGAGAACGATTGATCAATCGTGTTTGAAAGAACTCCTTTGCCATTTTATGTGACGATAACAACTATGGTTGTATAATCTTCCGAGCTTAATGACATAAAGGACCATAAACGTTTAGAGAGTGTGGGAGAGAGCGATGGGGTTATGTTGCTGAAGTCTAAAAGGAGGTTTTCCGATGATTGAAGAGGGTAAGGTCCCTATGAAAAGCCGGATTTACGATGTTAAAGTACTGTGAAGCCATATATTAATGTTACAGGGAAAGAAAATAACAAATAAAAGGTTGAGTAATTCATTAGTTTTCTCAACCAATGTTATATATTCAGTTATTCTTATTCTTATATGGATTCGTTAGTCATCCATAGCCACCTTGTGTTTACTTCTAAGTATGTTAAAACCATCACATTCATATTAATTCCTCCTTTTGAACTTTTTCATAAAAATACAATCTCTTTGGTGATCATTTATCAGAATATTATCTACATGTTCAATTGTTGCAGTATTTCAAACATTGCGAGTTTCAGGTTAATATTATTTAATTACTACGTTTGGTTGTGCTAAATAATCTTTGTAACGTACTAATCGACGCCTCATTCCCTTCACTGTGTCGTCCTATGTCAATAAGTTATCACACATTTTGACACAAAACAACGACTGCTAATTTAAGCTATAATTAGTACTGTATATCATGCTCGTTTCAATAATTTTGGGACGGAGCGAGTAAAAAATAAACATTGCAAGAAACATAAACACGAACATCCTGTTGTAATCCAAAACCGCAAAAATCTCCGTAAGGTCTCTTTGTCTATCTAAGTAAACAAGCAAAAGAACCCGCGCGTTGCGGCGGGGCTAATTTTTTCTCGAATAATTTTTTTTACTTTTCGGGGGTTTTTTTTGGGCGATGCGTTATGGCGGGGTAATTTTTAATATTTTCTTTTTTTGTATGATTCGGGGAAAAAAATTTGCGTTGTTTGCGATGGGACGGGCTAATTTTTTTTACGGGAATTTTTGTGTAAGAAAATCATAAATAGTTAAAAGGTGAGGGTCCGTTTTGTATTTTTTTTACTTTGGCCTAGATTTTAGGCTATTTTGGGGTTTTTTTTTGCTAACTTTTTCCCGGATATTTCTTTTTTTTTACGATTTGGGATTTTTTTTTTGCGTTGGGACGGGTTAATTTTTTCACGAATATTTTTTTTTGGGACGGTTCAATATCTTTTTTTGGGCCGATGAATGTAAAAAAGTTGTGAACAATAAAAACTTGACGTGTTTTTTTTGTTAATTTTTTTACGGGATTTTTTGTGTAAGAAAATCGTAAATAGTTAAAAGTTGAGGGACCGTTTTGTATTTTTTTTTTTTTACTTTGGGCCAGATTTCAGGCTAATTTTGGGCTAGTTTTTTTTTTTACTTTGGGCCAGATTTTAGTTTAAAGTGTTTTTTTTTTGCTAATATTGGGTTTTTTTTTTTTTTAGTATTTTTTGTGTATGATTTTAATTTTTTTTTTATTTTTTTTTTTATTTTTTAAAATTAAAATAATGGGTTGTACGTTTGTGACCATATCGATTATTTTAAAGTTATTAGGTATCGAAGATTTTTCCGCGGGTATTTTTTTTATCTGAATAAATCGGAACTTTTGTAATATTTTTTTTCCCTCCTACTTTGTGCATACAAATTTAAAAAAAAAAAAAAAAACCAATTGGGCTGGCCCAAGCCGGCCCAAAAATAGAAGCCCAAAAAGGTACTGTAGCAACCCATGGACAAAACGACAGCGTTTTTGTCCATGAATGTGTATATTTATAATATATCAATCTAAACCCACAAATAGTACATGCGTTCTTATTATCATCTCTAGGGGTGGTAGTTCGGATCGGGTTCAGGTTGGCGGGTTTGTGTTAACAGGCGGGTCAGAAAACCCTAACCCGAACCTGACCCATTTAAATAATCGGGTCAGCTATGTCAACCCTAACATGTTTAAACATAACCCGAACATGACCCACTTAACACGTATTTACACTTAGGTTGGCAGGTTAAATATGTTACACGGGTTGAATAAGTTACACAAAGACAATATAAATCGACACAAAGTACCACATACCATACAATGTATCATCGGACGTTTCTTGTGTTTACGAAAGGTAGCTTGTGATGTTGAGTTTACAAAAAAAATATATATACACAAGGTACATCATGTATGGTAACAAGTACTCACAACTAGCATTCCCTTACATCCTTTTTACAATGTTTTGAAAACCATGTCTCTAATCGACTTGATCAAGTCACCGGGTTACCGGTTTAACTGGTGACCACTGAGTCAGCCTGATCTTCAATAATAATAATAATAATAATATTGCAATTATATATATATATATATATATATATATATA
>BQNB010092027.1:0-26719 GCA_026074375.1 Tanacetum coccineum | reverse complement strand
TAAGGCATAGAGTGCTAGTTTTGATCATCTCTAATCACGATGGGAGATTTACTTCACATTTTTGGAAGTCCCTAAATAAAGCATTAGGTACTTGATTAGATATGAGTACAGCTTACCATCCAGAGACTGATGGTCAGAGTGAGAGAACCATTCAGACATTGGAAGACATGTTACGTGCCTGTGTACTCGACTTTGGAAAAAGTTGGGATAAACACTTACCATTGGTAGAATTTTCGTATAACAACAGTTACCATACCAACATTAAGGCTACTCCGTTTGAGGCGTTGTATGGGCGCAAGTGTCGATCACCTATCTGTTGGGCTAAAGTTGGAGATAGTCAGCTCACTGACCCAGAGATCATCCACGAGACAACCGAGAAAATAGTTCAAATCAAGAACCGTATCCAAGCCGCCCATGATCGTCAGAAGAGCTATGCTGACGTAAGAGGAAAACCTCTTGAGTTTCAAGTAGGAGATAAGGTCATGTTGAAAGTATCTCCATGGAAAGGGGTGATACATTTTGGCAAACGGGGAAAGTTGAACCCTCGTTATATTGGACCTTTTAAGACCATTGCTAAAGTAGGAACCATTGCTTATCGACTTGAAAGTTTATAGCAGTTGAGTAGAGTTCATAGTACGTTTCACGTCTCGAAATTAAAGAAATGCATGGCTGAGGAACCGCTTGCTATACCATTGGATGAAATCCAAGTTGACGACAAATTGTACTTCATCGAAGAACCTGTCGAGATCATGGACCGTGAGGTCAAGCGTCTGAAGCAGAGTCGTATTCCGATTGTCAAAGTACGCTGAAACTCTAGGAGGGGTCCTGAGTTCACCTGGGAGCGTGAAGACCAAATGCAAAAGAAATACCCTTATCTTTTCCCAAGTTCTGTACCGGTGGCAGATACCACGTCATGAGCTTTGGGGACAAAGCTCTTCTAACGGGGAAAGAATGTGACACCCCAAGAATTTCCGTTCAATAATTTAGCCGTTTCCGTTTAGCAATTTGAATTTTTGAAGTTTCATTTAATATTTACGTGTAACCGGGAAGTATTCCTGCTTTTATCTGAGAACCGTCTCCGGGAGCGAATCGGGATGCCAAACGTTGTAGTATTTTAGCAATAGCCACATTTTTACATTTTATGACAATATTTAAAATTTCATAATTTTCGGTGATACCATTGTTCGTTTCGTTACTTGCGTTAATCGTGGTTTAATTTAACTACACTTTGTTGTGCATGCATGCTTGGAAATTAATTCATTAACTAGCACTAGTGATCCTAGAATGTGGGAAATTATTTTTGGTCCCCCTTTTGGCCTTGTTATAACTGGATATGTATATGTGTATACTTAGGATTCATTTTTTTGAAACTGCTACAAGTTAAACAAGCATCCTACAAAATAGCTTGTACAAAGTCCTTCTATGCTCTCATTCGCGGATCATATTGGTCCCCTTTTTGCCTTGTCCCCTAACCGACGGCACACACATGTATGTGTGTATGTGTGTAAATTTTACCTATAAACCCATTTGTTTCATCACTTCATTCTCATTCTTTACACACCAAAAATACATTCTCTTATGTTTTCTCTCTCAAAAACACACATACATCTTCTTTTCTTTTCTCTCATTGTCGAACCAAAACACACACCCAAATCCTCCTTATTTTATCTTTGATCAACCATTTTGAAGATATATTGTTGCGTAGTTGATTGGTTATTTTCATCCTGGTATTTTATAAAACACCGTTGGGTTTGTGTTTCATAGTTTCTATTCACCTTTTCGTGTTCCTTTTTGTAAGTCATCTTTACCTTTTCATCAATAAGTTTAACTTTGCATCGAATGATCATTCCGAACAAGGTGTACAAAAGCGTATCGTTGTGAGAATCAATATCTAGTTTTTTATAAACTACAAGTCTCAAGTTTAAATATTTTTTGTTTAATAAATGGAAGAACATAAAAAAGTAGATGAATCTTTTGTGCATAAAAGTTCGATGTGACTATTTTGATATAATAATAAATTGTTATCCACACGGCTATATCGTTTATTAAGATTTATCGTATATTAAGTTTAAATATTTATTGGCGAAGAAGTTTATGTTAATGTTGGATTTGTTAAAACGAATTGAATGTCAGAAAAGAAGGTGTTGTCGAAAATAGATCGGATATTCTTTCGAGCCAATAGAAGATTTATTTTTGAAAACGGATATTATCACGAGTCGAGGTGATAAAAAAGGAAAGTCAATATTTTAGAAAGGCATGCCGAAATTCATAACTTTATAAAAGCGTTGAAAATACACTTTTATTATCAAACTTAATGATAAAAAGTAGAAAAACGTAAGTGTGCGAGTATTAGGTCCACATTTTAGTTATTGAGTCAACGTTGATGTGTCGGGACACTAAAGACGAAATGGCCACAAAAGAACAAAAAATACTAAAAAGACAAATCACTAAAAGACGAATACACTAAAAGACGAGATACACTAAAGATGAATATTTTTCAAAAATGCTTCAAAACGTCAGAGACTGTCAAAACTATAACTTTCGAAAGTACGTTTTAAAAGGATACCCGTGTCCTACTCGTCTCGATGATCGTTCTTGAGTAAGCGTTATTCGTTGTACATCATTCTTAAACGACGACTATATGATAGGTTGTCGCTAGAACCGTGAGATTCATTTTCACTTGATTGATTCCTTTTGATCCACTACCCGTATAAGGTGAGTTCATAGCCCCACTCTGCTACTCGTTTTGAATAAATGTTTTATAACTTGGGGTGAGAAACATTGCTTGTTTTTAAAACTAGACATAAGTACTTTGCGTGAGATTTTCCTTGTTTACATGTTGCCTAAGTAGCTGTTAGACCACTACTGCCTGAACTATCATAAACTGTCAATCTCTTGACTGGAGGACCGGTCGAGGGAGCGCGAATGAATAAATAGATCTATTGGGACTAATTATCCCTATCCGGGTGATAGCACTCACTACCCACGGGGCACTCGATAACGGATATATGTCAATGGTCGTACTGGTTAGGTTGTCTTTGGTCGGATACTTGGAAGGGCACACAAATACTTATAGCAATGTACATGCTAACATGCGTAATTAGCTTCAGTGTCATGAGCTTATTGCAACGTAAATACTTTTTATGTGAAGTTTTATCTGTTATAACTGTCGCATACGTTTTGATATCTTATGGTCCACTATAACAACGTTTGAACTAAACCTATGAATTCACTCAACTTTATGTTGACGTTTTAAGCATGTTTTTCTCAGGTGCTTAGCATTGATGTTGTTGATTGACTATTTGAAGTCTATTTGCCTGTACCGTTTACCATAGATTTAACTATGTCTAAATACCGTTTGTTGAACTCTTTAAGCTCCGCGAGTTTAACTTGAATCTTTTAAATAATCGATGTAAAACTTATTGTTATTATTTTAAAAACTTTGCAACAGTGTTTATTTTCATAACGTACCCTTAGAGGTCGTTCTTTATGCTTTGTACTTGAGATGCTCAATAAAGTCACGCCTCCAGAAACATATTCCATCCAGGCCCCGTCTGGGGGTGTGACAGTTTGCCTCAAATGGCATCAGATCACGTCAGTTCTGACCCCATTCTACAATGTCTGACAATGGCACTTGAACAAGGCAGTTTAAGTCCCGGTCCCCAAAGTCAAGAAAATGTTCCTCATTCAGCTGAGACAGTAACAACGACAAATGAAGCTGGATTTGCCTATTTAGTTCCCGATGCTTCGATGAATTACTTAATGGAACTACTCTAGTTGTGTTAAAGTCTTCCGCTGTAACTACTACTGATGCACCTAATCAATGTCACCACAAAAACACAACTCCGTCTACTTCAACAACCGTTGTTGCAGATACACCTCCATTGAACATTCAAACAACACCTGAAACTACAAGTCAAGCACCAATTGTCACTGCCAATGAGAACATTATTCAACCAGAAACCAATAAAGAATATGCACAAGTTGACGAACACAAATTTATCAACATCTTAAGTACATTGGTACAAGAACGAGGGGAGACATCTTCTTGATATGTTGACTCATCAAACATGCATACATTATATCAATGACATCCTATAGAACATCGTTGGAAAAAAGATCATCCATAAGACCAAGTCATTAGAAATCCTTCTCAATCAAGTAGAACAAAACATCAGCTAGAAATAGATGGTGAGATGTGTATGTTCGCACTCACCATAAGTCAAACCGAACCGAAGAATATAAAAAAAGCCATGGTTGATTCTGCATGGATTGAAGCGATGAAGGAAGAACTTTACCAGTTTGATCGATTAGATATATGGAATTAGTGGACAAACCACTCTGCAAAAATGTCATTAACATGAAGTGGCTTTAGAAAAACAAACGTGATGAGGAGAATACTATAATTTGCAACAAAGTTGTCTTGTAGCTAAGGGATACAGTCAGTAGGAAGGATTCGACTTCGAAGAGTGATTTTCCCCAGTCGCTTGATTGGAAGTTGCCCGATTAAATCGTATTGCGTATGTCGCACAAAAATCATTTCCATATATCCAGATGGACGACCAAGTACAACATTTCTAACGGTCCCTCTAACGGAAGAATGGTACTTCAATTAGCCAACGATAGTAAGACCACATCACCCTGACAAATTACCGTCTCAAAAAGGCTTTATATGAACTTAAGCAAGCTCCAAGGTCATTGGACGATGTAACACTCTAATTATCCATGGTATCCAAAAGGATTCTCAAAAGGTTCAATTGATCCAACTCTGATCATTACTAAAATATGGAAGACAAATTGCTTGTGTAAATTTACGTTTATGACATTATTTTTAGTTCTACGAACCCAAAACATTCCAAAAGGTTTGAAAAACTAATGCACGACAAGTTTGAAATGTCTATGATAGGGGAGCTAAAATTCTTCTTAGGAATTCAGATCCACCAATCCCCATGTGGTATCTTTATAAACCAAGCTAAGTATGCCTCAAGAGATACTTAAAAACATGAATGACTCAGGTGATAGCGTTGGTACCTCTAATGGGCTACAAAACCCCTAGATGATGACTTGAGAGAACTCCAGTTGACCAACGAAATATTTGTAGCATGGTCGGGCACTCGTTTGTACTTAACATTCAAGTAGATCAGATTATGTACATCAACATGTAAGTGCCTCGTTACAAGCGAGGCCAACTGAAAAACACTCAGGGATGGTTAAACGATATTTCGGTACCTTAAGAATACCATTAACATGGGACTCTGGTATCCGAAGGACACCGGCTTTAATCTAACTGCTTTTTCAGATTCAGATCATGCAGGCTGTCTCGATACACGTAAAAGCACATCTGGTGGTATACAATTTCTATGTGGTGATAAGCTAGTCAGCTAGTCGTCAAAGAAGCAGGACTGCACTTTAATGTCTTTTGCAGAAGCCGAGTATATGTCTTTATCTGCGTGCTGCGCTCAAGTTCTATTGTTAGAACTCACTCAACATATATCATGCTTTCACTTTTGATAAAATACCTAGTACTAGTGACCCCCCCCCCCCCCCCCCCCCCCCCCCCCCCCCCCCCCCCCCCAATCAAAGGAAGCTATAGCCATCTTGTGCAATCCAGTCTAGCAGTCCCGTACCAAGTACATTGATGTCAGATATCACTTCATAAAGGAATAGGTTGAAAAAGGTATGTTTGAATTATTCTTTGTCGGAACTGAATACCAGTTAGCTGACCTATTTACTAAAGCCTTACCCGAAGATAGGTTTAAGTATCTCGTCAGACGACTCGGTATGAGATGTTTGACTCCAGAAGAACTGGAGGTTCTGGCAAACGAATCTGCTTGATTTATCAAACATCGATTTGTAAATATTTTTATTTTTCTCTTTATTTTGATTTATAAATATTTTTGAAAAATAAAATACAAAAATATAAAACCAACAAAAAGAAAATACAAAAATATAAAATCTAGAAAAACAAAATATAAAATCAGAAAATTTCAAAAAATACCAAAAATAATCTTCTCGACATGTCTCTTGGAATCGATAACATTTACGTACCTAGAAATGTTCCTATAAACATTACACGGTGGTAAATGAAGTTCGAGCAAGAGTTCAAATATTTCAAAACATGTCATTTCTAAATTTTACTTTATGACTTATGTACATTTTAGTGCATAACTCGGACCCGAATGTAATAGGAGAGTGTATGTTTTAGTGCGCATCCAATGGCTTGTAATCAATCTAGATTGCAACCCAGACCCAACTGTCATAGAAGAGAAATCAATTTTATGGTTTTTTTAAAAAACCGTTGAACACAATTTTTCAAAAAAAAAACTTTCAATGTCAAATTGTCTAAAATATATAATTTGTGATATCTTTCCATAAAAAGTGGTATTTGTTAAAATTATGTGTTCAACACTCCCTTCCTTAAATAAGTTTAAAAAAGTGTGGTACTTACAATGTCATTTTTTGTGGATCAATTTCTGAGAAGGAGCTTTTAAAACAAAGCCTTTAAATGTTTTAGGTACATCTCATAAATGTCAATTTTATGTATCCAAACACATTTCGTGAAATTAAAATGTGGAAATTATCATGTCAAATAATAATATACATTGTTCACTAAGGCATCTCACTCCGTCTTCAGCATTGTGTGGTGTCATATCATTTTTTCATTCCAATGTCAAGTTTTAATAAATATTGGTATCCCACATATACTGTTGAAGGGGAGCTATCAGAAAATAAATTCATGCAATATCGTGGTATAATTTTTCTCCCCATGGAACATTTCATGTCATAAATTTTAATCAATTATTATTTCAAATACTAAATATTTTATTATTTAAAATAAATTTAAAATAAAGAGAGAAAATGTGATTAAAATGTGATATAGAAGAATGTGATCTTTAAGACTCTAAGTGAAACTCTTTCCTTCATGTGCTAAACAATTTTGAATCTCGTAGCACATGTGTAGGGGAAGTATTTGAAAATAACAATGTCAGAAAATGGTTTTATGGTTCGATCTCTATACCCACAACCAATTAATCTCACGACGTCGATGACGTCATAAGGTGGTTACGGTTAGGTATAAGTCTTATGATCCAACCAGAACCGGAGGGATCTACCCAAGGACAATCCATAGTTAGAAATAGCAGTCCTTAGGTATGATTGGAGAAGAATGAGTATAAAGGAATAATGCCGACTAAGATTGAGCTAACACTGGAACAATCACAACAAGGTGTTAGTAATGACGTCTTGGTAATCATTGAAGGGGTTGAAGAATGAAAAAGAAAAGTATGGATAAAGGGTGAAAACAAAGCAGCCTTCCACACAACTTAGGTAGAAACCGGGTCAATACATAATCTATCAAAATCACAATGATGATTGTTGATCATGAACCTAGTGATGCAATGCACAACCCATCCCAGCCATTCGAGTTTCTCTTAAAAGAAACTTGACTAATTTGTCACGGAGATACACACGTTATCTATTAACATCTCACTCCGAGATTGTTAATATTGAATAGGTGGCAGTCTTGCTCCGGCTTCCATTACTAAAACCAAAAGTGCACAAATCAAGTCTAGAGCCAAAAGAGATCAAATTATCAATCTCATTAGGATAGAATGTCAAAATACACTTGTTGAACACCATAAAGTTCACAAGTTGTAACAAAGAGTCCTACGCATTATCCTTGAGATCTTGCCAGAACATCCGAGTGATACTTAAGTATTCACAGTGAAGATGGAAATCCTGCTTGAGCCAACATCAAACAAGCTCTTGGTAGGTGACTTGCAAGATTCTATATGAATCGAGCTTGTGATAACTGGATATCAATTTTGGTCCAGTAAATGAATTGACGACTAAATCAAAAAGATAGTAACTATCTGATTCACTCGTACCGTGTTGTCTGCTTTGAGATGTTCCGGTAATGAGAACTAGCATGCATGGGGAATCTAATACATCTGTGTTAGAAGATCCTATGCTTTGAGCTGGAAACCCTATCAAGAAGATTATTTGAATATACCTGATCACAGGTATAGTATTTATACTATAAAACTGGAAACCGGAGGTTAATGCAACCGAAATCAAGTAAGATGACAAAGCCATATTCATCTTTTATTGCTAACTGTCTTATTTCAGGTTTAGACGACGGTGTTGCAGCCTTATTCCAGCGAAGTCAGATTCATAAACCATATGCTCATACTCAAGCTTTCAAAGTCAATCGCTCAACATCAAGATCATTGATTCTAAACTTCCCCACTATCAAAGAGTCTCAAAGTCAAATAAAGAATAATCATATATAACAAACAAGAATGTAACAAGTATGAGCATGTTGGTTAAGAGCACAAGTTGATCAAGGAAGTCAAATCAAGATGATTCAAGTCAAGGAGATGATGTGCAGATAATGATCTCAATAATCAAAGTCAAAAAGATTAAGGCTCAAAGATCAAGATTCCACAAAGCATTGATTGAAAAAGCCATTTACAAACATGACAAGACAAAACAAGGCAAGCATAAACGTCAAAATCATATCTTCAATGTCGGAGAAGTCATGCTAGATCAAAGCCCAAAATCTACAAGAAATGTCAACGGTTGGTCGGAGGATTTGAAGAAAGAGACTTCCAAAAATTGGGGGAGATTGTTTCCCTTAAATTTATTAAAGTCAAACAGTATGTTATCGATCTTATAAGTCAAAACTAGGTCTTGTATTGTAATAGGCTCGTCTGGTTTCAACGGGCTTTGGATGTTATCTAATATTGTCGTGTTTAGGTCAAAGCCCAAGTTCAGCTAAGCCGGTCAACGTAGAAGCCCATGTGCAAAGTAAATAGCTAAGGGTATAAAAGAACCCTCTCCACACATGGAGAGGGTGTTGGTTGCATTTGTCACATTTTGTAATCCACCACTTATTCAAGCCGGCTCCTTTAGAGCTTATTCAAGGCTTAAGTTGTGAAAGGATTATAAGACCAACAATGTCACATGCAGTCCCTGAGCTCCTACTACAATTACACCGTTAGTCCTTCCTTTTTTAATAACCCTCCTTGTTAAAATAACGTTACACCGTTAGTCCTTAATTGCTTCAATTCACCCCATTAGTCCTCCAAAGTGAAACGTAATTGCATCGTTAGTCCATATTTGAGTTTTAATCAAGCGTTACTCATTTTAAGTTGAAAGTTTTTGCACCGTTCATCGTTTTAAGCTCATCAATCGTTAACAAAGCTCAAATTCTTCTACAACAACAATTAATCATTGTTTCACGGTTTCTTATTGATTTTGTAAAATCCCGTGAAAGATACGATTCTTTTCTCGGTTTTAATCAAAGACTTGTAAAATCCCATGAACGTTAATTGATTTCAATCCGCAACAACAATCACTTTACTTACTTAAGATCCGATATCCATTCACAACATCAAAATGTCAAATACCAATACCAATACCAATTTGCAAACTCAAACATCAAGTGTTCTTCATAATGACTCAGTTTCTTCGTGTTTAATTTCTAAAGTTTAAGAGAAGACATAACTTTCAAGAAGTAGATGCATGAACAGTCTTAGAGAAGTCAAGTCACAATTTAAGTTTCTCTCAGAAACTTTACAAGATTTTGGTACCATGCCTATTTTCAAGAGAACATTCTATCAAGACTTGGATTTACTAGAACAACATCTTACTAAAGATATACTTTCTCAGACTGAATGCAACACTACTTTGACAAAAGTCAAAAAACAAAGTTTGAAAATGCTTTCAATTATGAATTCAAAGAGCGTATGCAGAAATACACAAGATTTAATGCTTAATCCTTCTAAGATGCAATGATCAGCAACATGGATTCCATTGGGAAATACATACGTGAGATAATTCTTCATCAACAACGAGCTCCGCATTTGTTAAAAGAAAAGAAGTTGATGCAGACACAAGAAGATCATTCAAATCTAATCCAAGCATTGCATATTGATTCATTGAAAGTTGATTTACCTGTATTCAAAAACACTTTGTTCTGACGAAAGAGATCAATAATTCAGAGACTGCATCTAGCAAATCACTAAAGATAAGCAGCTTGGATTCTACAACAAAAAATGTACATGCAATCAAATACAAGATGTCAAAAGCAAAAAAAAGATGCATGGCATATTTTTGATCTTTTCATTCACACCTTCAAGTGTTTCTTTTAAAGAAGACTTTTAAAAGGCATACGCATCAAATGGATTCAAGAGGGCATTCATGTCACTCTTTGGTCAAGATGTTGATACCTTCACAAGTATAATGCTCCTCAACGTAGATCAACTAAAAAAGAAAACTTGACAAAGATAAATTTCAAGAAGATGGATCCATGGCAGCCTTTTGGGTGGTAAACAACCAGTTTCAGAAGTTCATCAATTCACAGTTTACTTTAGATTATGACAATCAAATGACAGACAAGTACTTTGTTAAATACACTGGAATCGAGGTTAAACACTTTAGAGATACACTACTCTAACACATGGGTAATGTCAAGAAGTCCATTGCTGAAAGAACACGTCATCAAAGACAGTATGATAGAAGGGTGAGTAAAAGACCGATGCAGATGCAAGAGAGTAAGATTGATATGGGTAACGCAGTAGATGATAATTTGGTTGTCACAGAAAGCAGTGGAACAGAACTAGAAGTGCAATATGACAACAGCAAGTCAGGGAATGATATAGATGTTGATGATGCAGATATCGAACCCATTTATGACGAAGAGCCAACGACTGAGGTACAATTGACTGCTAAATGTAATATCTTTGCTATAGGAAAACAACATACTAAGCAACCTGAAATCATTAATGAAGGTAGGGTTGACTAGTATACTGAACAATGTCAAATTAAAAGTCCTATGCTTTATTCATCACTCGCTAACCAGACAACTGACTACTCAAAATAATCACTCGAGTCTGAAAATATTTTACTCAAAAAGACCGTTGCTCAATTTCAAAAATATTTTTCAAGAATGGAAGCACATTGTATTACTCTCGAACTTAAATATCAAAATCAAGCTTTAAAATCGGGGCAACATGGTTAAATTTTGAATGAAACAAGTAATAAAGCCAAGATTTAAAAGGAAATTGATATACTTTAACAATGAACATCCAATTAGAACATAGTCTGGCTAAATTACATAAGGAAAATGAGACTTTGAAAAAGCATTACAAAGATTTGTATGATTTTATTAAAATTACGAGATCTAAGATCTTTAAGTCAACTTAGTATCTACACTATTTCCTTTTAACTTCCTTAAGTCTTAGATCTCGTAATTTTAATAGACTTAAGGAAGTTAAAAATAGATTTGTATGGTTCCTTCAAGAGATTTGTATGAATTAAGGTAGTTAAAAACAGACAACTTCTTTGCTTGCTAATAATGTTGATTTAAAAGCTCAGATTCAGGGGGGGGAAAAATGGTTTTTTTTTGCAATTGCTACTTTAAAAATGACTTAAGGAAGTTAAAAGGAAATAGTATAGATACTAAGTTTGCTAAAACATCAGTCTTAGGGAAATCGGTTTTACAATCACTAAGAAACCAATCAGTTGTTAGATTACCAAATACATTTAAATCTGAAAGGCATCAAATGTCAAAACCATGGTTTGCCTCCTAAGTTGATGTGAATAACAATTTTTCAAGACCAATAACTCAACATTATTTTCCTAAGAGAAGAGAATCCGTTTTTGAAAATCTGATCATTATGATTGCATCTAGCGAAATCTAGAATAGTTCAAGAAACATGCCATATTAGTTCAGATGACATGGTTTCTATCACAGTCTAGATGGAAGCTAGGAAAAACACACAAGAAAGAGATAGGAACTCAAAAACTAGTGTGATGTATTCTGCTAGATTTTAAAGCACTACTAGTGGTAGCAAACCAAAACCTAGGAGAACTAATCACTCAACTAGGAGTTTGCCTTTATCAAAGAGTATTTGCGTAATGATAACGGCTGTGTCTAAAGCAAATCTTTCAAGAGTTCTAGTTCTTTCTCAGATTTCTAAACAACTTTGTTGTTAAATGTCATAAGTGTGTCTTAATGCAAATCATGATGTTGTATAACAAAACTCCTGAGGGAAGTGATTCACATGCTAAAGATTTTAATCCCATAAGACCAAAAACAGTAACAAACCCGTAGATTAAAAGAGTCATACTCAAAAACCTGGTAGGTAGATCTTTACAAGACATAGGTTTTCTCCTAATAAGACTTCCGCTGTGAAACATCTCCTAGATCTGATCTTAGGTGGAAATCCATGGGTAGAATTTTCAAATCTGTTGGTCTTAGGTGGATTCCTACAGGGAAGTTATTCAACTCTTGTACAAGCAAGGATGACAGTGAACCCACACATGGTTTAAATGTAAATATCCCTAATATTCATGAAAGCAAACAAACTTTGGATTTAAGTGCATGTACATCAATCAATGTTCAGAAGGAACAAGGTTTTGATTTAAGCGCAGGTACATCTAACAATGTCAAGCCAGATAATCTTCAGATTATGGTTGTTGAAAAGATGAAATCTCATAAACCATTGTTGAAGTGGATTTAAAACTGATCAGAAAAATGACATTTGAACAACACGATTCAAGCCTATCTCGCCAACGTCAATAGAAATTCCTACAGCTGATATGATAATCATGACGTCAATGATAGAGTTGGAAAGTCTATTCGATCCTTTATTCAATGAATATTTCAATGGAGAAAATCAAGTTGTTTCAAAGTCTTCCGCTGTTACTACTGCTGATGCATCCGTTAAACGTCACACAACCAGATTCAATACATCTACGTCAACTCTAGAACAAACTGTCACTGCGATGGAAACTTCAATTTGTAAATATTTTTATTTTTTCTTTGTTTTGATTTATAAATATTTTTGAAAAAGAAAATACAAAAATATAAAACCAACAAAAAGAAAATACAAAATATAAAATCTATAAAAACGAAATATAAAATCAGAAATTTTCAAAAATACCAAAAAGAATCTTCTCGACATGTCTCTTGAAATCGATAACATTTACGTACCTAGAAATGTTGATTAACATCGACACGGGCGTGTAAATAAAGTTCGAGCAAGAGTTTCAAATGCTTTCAAAACATGTCATTTCTAAATTTTTCTCTATGACTTATGTACACATCAGTGCATAACTTGGACCCGAATGTAATAGGGGAGTGTACGTTTCAGTGCACTTACTCTTTATATAGAAGAGAAGTCTTCTATCATGGTTTTTTTAAAAAACCGTTGAACACAATTTTCAAAAAGAACTTTCAATGTCAAATTGTCTACAATATAATTTGTGGTATCTTTTCATAAAAAGTGGTATTTGTTAAAATTGTGTGTTCAACACTCCCTTCCTCAATATATTTAACAATTGGTATAATATTTAATAATCATAAGTGGTACAATTGGTAAAATGAATGCTCAACAATGTCATCGTAACAAGTGAATCAATTTCTGAGGGGGAGCTTTTAAAACAAAAGCATTTTAATTTATTTTTGGTACATCTCGTAAATGTCAAATTTATGTATCTAAACACATTTTGTGAAATTAAAATGTGGAAATTATAATGTCAAATAATAATATACATTGTTCACTAAGGAATCTCACTTCCTCTTCAACATTTTGTGGTGTCATGTCAATTTTTTATTCTAATGTCATGTTTTAATAAATCTTGGTATCTCACATATACTGTTGAAGGGGAACAATCTGAAAAATGAATTCATGCAATATCATGGTATAATTTTTCTCCCTATGGAATTTTTCATGTCATACATTTTAATCAATTAGTATTTCAAATACTAAGTATTTATTATTTAAAATAAGGGAAGAAAATGTGATTAAATTTGATTATAGTATATTATGATCTTTACAGACCTCTAAGTGCAACTCTTTCCTTCGTGTGCCGAAAACATTTCGATCTTGATCACATGTGTGGCGGGGTATTTGAAAATAAACTATGTCAGAAAATGGTTTTATGGTTCAAAATCACTTTACCCAAAACCATTAATCTCATGACGTCGATGAAGTCATAAGGTGGTTAAGGTTAGGTATAAGTCCTATGATCCATCCAAAACCAGAGGGATCTACCCAAGGACAATTGATAGTTAGAAATAGCAGTCCTTAGGTATGATTGGAGAAGAATAAGTATAAGGGAATAATGTCGACTAAGATTGAGGTAACACTGGAACAATCACAACAAGGTGTTAGTAATGACGTCTTGGTAAGCATTGAAGAGGTTGAAGAATGAAAAAGAAAAGTATGGATAAAGGGTGAAAACAAAGCAGCACTCCATACAACTTAGGCAGAAACTGGGTAAATACATAATCTATCAAAATCATAATGATGACTGATGATATTGAATAAAGCCGTCATGGACACAATGATGCAATGCACAACCCTTCCCAGCCATTCAAGTTTCTCTCAAAAGAAACTTGTCTCATTTGTCACGGAGATACACACGTTATCTATTGACATCTCACTCCTTGATTGTTGATATTGAATAGGTGGCAGTCTGCTCCAACCTCTCATTACTAAAACCAAAGTGCACAAATCGAGTCTAGAGCCAAGAAGAGATCAAATTATAAATCTCATTAGGACACAATGTCAAAATACAAATTGTTATTCATCAATATAACATTTAGTATCAAAGAGTCCTACGCATTATCCTTCAGATCTTGCCAGAACATCTTGAGTGTATACTTTTCAGTATTCATAGTGACGATGGAAATCCTACTTTTAGCCAAGATCAAGCAAGCTCTTGTTGGTGACTTGCGAGATTCCTATATGAATCAAACTTGTGATAAAACTGGGATATCGATTTGGTCTAGTATATGAATTGATGACTTAATCAGAAAGATCGTAACTATCTGATTTACTCTTACCGTGTTGTCTACTTTAAGACGCTCCGGTAACGAGAATGGCTAGTACAGCTGAGAAACCCTATCAAGAAGATTCATATGAATTCTATCTTGATACAGGCATTTATGTATTTCTGATTAACGGGGAACCGTGGTTATTGCAACCGTATTTGACGAAGTGACAAAGACACTTCTGTCCATATCTGTTGTTTATCACTAACCTTTTAAATGCAGATTTAAACGTCGGTGTTGCAACCATGTACCAGCGAAGTCGGATTCATACACCTGTACTCCATTACTCGAGCTTTAAAAGTCTTATTTTGCATCAGAGTGTTGATCCTAAATTTATTTTTTTTGTTTTTTCCTCATGATCTTCAGAGTCTAATCAAGAATCTATTTTGGGGAGATCTATTAGCTTATGTTCATAGTCAAACAAGAATGCTATGAGTATGATTATGTCGTCAGAGTACAAGTTGATCATGAAAGTTCAAATTCAAGTTGATTTAAGTCAAGGAGCTGATGAATAGATAAAGATCTCAGAACTTCAAAGTCAAAAGAATAAAGGTCAAGGATCAAGATCACCCATAGCATGAATGAACAAAGCCATTACAAACAAGAAAAGACCAAGACAAGACCAAAGAAGGCAAAGCTCAAACATCATATCTTCAACATTAGGGAAGATAAAGTCAAATCAAGATAACCTCCATCAAGAACGTCAACGTTGGGGAGATCAAAGAAGACCTCAACATTGGGGGAGATTGTTAGCCTTAATTTTATATAAGTCGAACAAGAATGTATCGGTCTTATTAGTCAAAGATAGTCTTGATTAAGTAATAGGCTAGTCGGATTAAATGGGCTTGGATTGTAATCTAATATTGTCTATGTTTTGGGCTCAAAGCAAAAGATAAGCCAAGCCCGGCCCAAGATAGAAAGCCCACGAGCCCATGGTGGCCTTAGTGTATAAATAAGAGCCTCTCTACACATGGAGAGGGTGTTGGTTGCCATTTCTTGTATGTGTAATCATCCACTCTCTCTTTCTCTCTAATCTAATCTTCCATCTTTGTTTCTCTCTCTACTTTCTCTCTTTAATTTTCCATTTTTCCTTTATCTCTTTTCTAGCTTATTGCTTATTTGGTATGGCTTATTGTTGTGATATGGGTTAAGTTTTGGGATAACACCATTCATCCCATGCTTTACATTCTTTTACAAGACAAGTGGCGATATCTACCACTTTATAAAAAACTTTACATCGTTGACTTATAAGACGCATCAACGAATAATCACTCCTTTATTTAATTCCTTCGGTTTAAGCTTTTGCGATACGATTATCTTCAAACTTTCCTCCTTTTTTTGTTACGATTTTTCTAATTTTTTCTTTTTTTCATATACTAACTACCAATCTCAATGTAATTTAACCATATTCACGATCATAATAACTCCGGATAATTCCTTCGATAATTCTTCATTCTTCGGACGTAACAATAATTGTGATGGTAGTAAAAATACATGAGTTTTGACTACATTATACATTCCTATTTGCGATGTGCAAATTTCTTCCCAACCATACCAAAGATAGAAAATGACACAAGACTCGAAAAATACATACTTTATACTTTAAGCAACTAGCAACTGATAAATGGACTTAATTTAACAGGGTAGGCTAAGGTGTAAAGGTGTAACGAAACTAACAGTTGGTGTTATTCCTAAAGGATTGGCTCTATAGGTTTTTCTAGGGGTGTCTTATTCTTATAATGAGAGTAAATAGAGGGTTTATACGGGATTAAACTAACCAGTGTAGTTAGTTAATAAAACAACATGTATAGGCTTTTTTGGTGTAATCCTAAAAATTTACTAATTTAAACAAGTTACACCATCTAAATCCTTAGTGCTCATCACTGTGATCTCGAATAGATATACCAAGCCAAGTTCTAAAGTCTACAACATCACTGGCACACTCATATTTTTGTGGAATTTGGGTAAACATTTGGAAACGGATAAGGTTAAATCCTCACAATATCTAATAAGGGTTATTATGTGCGGGTTATGTAACAAGTAATTTCCCAAAAGTATGCTTAAATTTTTTTAAATTTGAGCATAATTTAAGCATTTTAATGTGAAAAATAGGACAAGTATACATTCTAATTCCCATCCCCCCACTTTAAGTAAACAACATCCTTGGTGTATAGATAAAACATTAAAAACAGAAATTAAAAGAATGAGAATGAGAAACTCTCCTGATATTTTGCTCGATAGGAAACGGATATGGTTAAATACTTACAATATCTAATAAGGGTTATTGTGTGTGGGTTATGTAACTAGTAATTTCACAAAAGTATGCTTGAAAAAATTCTAAATTTGAGCATAATTTAATCATTTTAATGTGAAAAATAAGACAAGCACGCATTCTAATTCCCACCCCCCACTTAAATTATACAACGTCCTCGTTGTATAGATAAAACATTAAAAACGAGAATTAAAAGAATTAAAATGAGAAACTCCCCTGATATTTTGCTCGGTAGATTCTCCAAGTTGAGTTTATGAGCAAGAATGTGTGTTGTAAATGCGTCTGGATACCAGCATGACTACAACACATACAGGATTCTAAATGATCGATACTTCACCAACTTCGTCAATTTCTTTTCTAGTGAGGTCATGTGCAAAATATAGGAAAAACATGCAAAATCCTATCTCAGGTATTCTACGGTTAATAATACAAACAATAAACTGTATAGGGGATCAATACGCCGTATCCATAAACTGGAATACGCCGTATAGAGACCTGTAAAAAGCATCAATACGGGGTCAGTCTGCCAAATATGTTGTATCATGTACATGAATACGCCATATAGACAGAACTAACAATAATGTTTAAAGTGCATAAAAATAAAGGACTGATAATGTCCAGACATTTAATACACCGTATGGTACGGAGCGGATAAGCCGTATTGATGTCTGGGAAGACAGACTCGATAAAAATAAATAAAAATCGAGGTTGTCTCCCGGGAAGCACTTTTGTTTACAGCTATGTCTTTATGTTAGATTTTTTCTTCAGCTTCCATTACTCGGTTCGCGTCACCTTCCATCCGTTGTCTTTTTTTCTGAAAAATTTCTTGGTAGATTTGAGACATACTATCTTCGTTTCTTTCCCAAGCATTATATTCACATCTTCTTATAGCAATGTATTCTTCGGTAGGTCCTAGTGAATATTTTATAGCTTCAAACTTCTCGGCTTTGCATACCCTTTTATTAGGTTGCTCATCATTCTTATTGTCTTCTTTACGCTTCATTTGTCTCAGTGCATTTCCTTCTTCAATGTCTTGTTCGCCATAGGCTTTGAAGAATGAATTAGTAGCAGTGTTGAGGAGGTTTCCATAGTCAGATTCCTTCCATTCTTTATTGTTTAAAATGCTGTTATCTATTCGTCTTTTATTCCAACTTCCATTCATCCAGAAATGGAATAATACCTTTTTAGTCCTTCCATCCACTTTCATATGGTTTTCGAATGATGAATTTACTCGTGATATGAATTCAAGTGGATCAATCCCCCAGTTATCCCCCTCGTCCAACATTTCATCTTCTCCATCGTAGGATTCGGGATAGAATTTACAGAAAAATTTCTCAACAAGTTCTTCCCAAGTGGTGATTTTTCCTTTCCCCTCGTTTATCCACCATTGTCGTGCATCATCAGCCAGTGAGAGAGGGAAAACCTTCATGCGTAGTTGATGGGAGTCCACACCAGGAATACTGATCAAATCAAGTATTTCGAGCACCTTAGCAATGTGGTCCACCACGTCTTCATCAAACATTCCGTGGTATGCATTACTTTTTAATTCTCTCAAAAATTCCTTGTTGAGTTTAATGTTCATATCATCATTAGTATTTGGTTCAGTATGATTTGAGTTAGCTTGAGCATTTTCCATGTATTTCTTTAAAATTGGTTCTGCCATAGTTCTCGTAGTAACTTCTTCAATCAACTAGCTTTGATAAGTATGATATGTCACAAAGGTAAAAATATCAGCAGGATTTGCTCTAAAGAAAGACAGAAAATTAAGCACGAAAATCAAATACGAAAAATTTAAGCTTTTGTTACTGTTTTAGACGATCGATACGCCGTATTCAATAAGTCTGAATACACCGTATTAATCTTTTGAACGAATGCGCTGTATTGGACAAGAAAGTTGGATACGCCGTATCCAATGAAAGTGGATACGCCGTATCAGGTTATCGACCAGAATAGTGTATTAGAAAACAATTAAACACACGAACAACTAAAATAATAAACAATTAAACAAATAAATATACAAGCAAATATACAGAATTATACACTAATCTAAATTACACTAATCCTAAGGGTTAGACTAATCTAATGTTAAAAACCAAAATATCAAATAAAAATCAAGATTAAATTTTCATTCCCCGGCAACGGCGCCAAAAACTTGATGTGTCGTTGTGAGGTTGTAATTTATGTTTCAAGTTTTAAATTTATATTTTGTCGACTTTACTAAAAACAACACTTTAACGGGCAGTGTACCCGGTCAGATGGGAGTTTCGTGGTAAGTAGGGTGTCAATCACTAAGAGCGAGAAACAATCTTTCAATTTATTAATATTTTGGTTATCTAGACTAAGTTAATTTTATTCTATGTTAAACCTATGTTAATCCTAATTCTAACGGATAAGGAGGTTTTCAGCCTGAGAGACTGGCACGGGTTTTGTGGTGACTAAGATCAACTTAAGATTCAATAACACACGCAAGTAAATTAACAGAAGATAAAAGAGCAGTCTAGCCAAATATAAGAAAACCATATTAGCCATTATTAATCCAATTAGAACATTGTTTTGTTTATTTAGTGCAATGATTACTTATGTCGAGGCGGCATATCATTCTTAAGACTTATGCGTTACTTCTTCCTAAGAACTAGATACGAAGAATTCTGTCATAATTAAACGTATCCGCATAAAGCATCCTTATTTGCTGATTATAATCTATCTTAGGGGTTAAAGCAATGGTGATCTTGTTAAACCCTAGCTCATAGAGACTTTACCCACTTACTGCTTAAAGGCAATTCATACACTAGTAGTCCACTAGCCAAGTCTTTACTAATTATTTGAGAACGTACTCGTTGATCCCAAGGGTCACCTGTCGGTCTAACTAAGCTCGCAATATAAAGGCAAAGATATGTCATTATTCATTATTACTTGGTCCGTATCACTAGATCCAGTTGAATGATAGGTCGCATACAAAAGAACGTAAACAAGTATAAACTGGTAAACATAAACAAGCAATCAACGATAAATTAAGCAATCGATATAAACAAAACTAAACATTCAAATCTTCATAATAATGGCTAATACCCAAAGGTATTAGCTTTCAAACATCATAATCAATTAACGAGTAATAATTTAGCCAATGTAAACTAACCGAGTTAACGAATGATACCAAAAACTGAACGATTACAAGAGTATAGGAGATTACAAGGTGTTTCCTATGGAATTAGTTACTATGCTCGACCTCTTCTGCTCTTCTTAAAATCAACTTTTATGGTTAAGGTATCGAAAATATAATTTATCACACTTAAAACCCGTTTTTAGGTTTTCTATTTATAAGGTTTGGAATTTGGTCGATACGGCGTATTGAATGAGGTCAATACGATGTATCAGGGGTTTCTTGGAGTAGGGACCACCTTCGATATCTTCAAGAATATTTTATTACTATATCTTGAATACGGCGTATAGACTTCTTCTAGATACGACGTATTGAATCTTGTTCCTTCGTGGTCTTTACTGAAGTGCAGACACAGATACGTCGTATCTTCCTTGATGGATACGACATATAGGATGTCAGAATCAGTTTCTTCATATTTCTTCGTTTAAGCTCCAGAATGCGTGTCTTTTAGCTAATCTTCACCAAGTACTCCATAATTACTGCAATTCTTAAATACAAACGATTAAGAAACAATTCTTTGCAATAATTATAGAAAATGGGTTATTTACATGGGATAAATGATGCTATAAAAGTAACGTTATTTGATGTCATCAACCACTTTTAAAAACATATAGTAACTTGCGAGCCAAAATAAACGCCAACTCTGCATAATAGCAGCAGCTGAAGAGATTATTTGAGAAGCTCCTTTTAGTTTTGCTTAAGGCTTGGCAAAGGTGTCACTGATGTTGTTTTTAGAGTAAAGAATATACTCCTACAAATTGTATTAACATATAGTCATATACATAGTAAATCAGGTCTTGTCCGGGAGTTTCTTATAACAGATGAGATCCAATAATGATGGCATCAACAAACAAAAGCCTTAGAAAATTAGCAATAAAAATTAGAAAGTGAATCATTTCCAATGACTTTATACTTGATTATATTTTCGATACAATAACATAAACACATAACACGTACTAGCACATTGCAACACTGCTTTGGATAATGACACAGAATTGCAATGGCACGTGACGAAGGTTTATCCATCCAATTACTGGCCAGAACTGCACATTAGTTAATAAATATTATTTACTTGCTACAAAACATAGAAATAAGGGTGAAGTATAGCATAATAAGGGAAATATGGAAGTACCGTCCATGAAGCATACTGTATAGTCGGGTATTCGGTCTTGATTTTAGATTTTTCATTGACCCATGGTCTTCGTGCGTATACAGGGACATGACCTTAGTTATATTGACTTAAAAAAGCATTGGGGGATTTGGGATATATGGATTATCTTAACAAACAGAATGCTCATTTAGCCCTCAACCAATAACATATATTTATCCATTTTCTGATCATCTGATTATTTCATGTTGTATGCTCAAGCCACAATAATTACAATTAAAATATCCATCTACTGATTCATCTAGTATAAGAATCATTTATTCATTTTACCCTCGATAATGAGCCCGTAGTAGAGCATAAACATTAAGTTGTTTCATGGAGGTATTCCGATTGGCCAGAAGATGGGCAACAAGCCAAAACAAATTTACCAACCTGTTTCTAAAAAGCCGACTGCCAATACTAGTGTGAATAAGAAGAAGAATGTGGAACCTACTAAAGAGGTAAGTATGTCAAACCCTTTTGAGGTTCTTACCTCGGTGGAAAATGATGTGGAGTTAGGTACAAATGGAGGAACTTCTTATAAGGCCAGTCAAGCGACCAACACTAGTGGATCTTCATTCTGGAATGTGGATGCAAGTAGTCCTAGTACTACTCTTGTTATTGAGAAAATTGATAAGATTGAAAAATTAATTAATAAAGGAAAAGTTACTTTGGTGGACAATGACGGTAAACCATTAGAAAAGGTTTCTTCTTCATGTGATTATGATAATGGGGATGAGGTTGAATCTGTTGATAATGGCATGACTAAGTTTCTGGCTAAAAATGATGGCTATGGTACACAGAGTTTGCTTGAACAATGGACAGAATCTTACGAGAATGGTGACTATGGATACGATCCATACGATGATGATATGTATGAAGGTCAAGATATCCCTGAAAAGTTCCAGGCTATTTGTGATAAATTGGATATTACAGTTAGGGGTCGTAGGAAGAAATAGTTTTCGTATATTATTGTTTCTCTTATAGGTCCTTTCTAGTTGTGTTTCTTCCTTAAAGGAAGTTGTTTGCCCATGTAATGGGCGGTGATGTGGGACTCACCCTCATCCTTTGTACTTAACTGTTTTTTGGCGTAATAAAATTTACCGGGGAAACCCTTTACCCAAAAAAAAGTTGTTTCATGGAGAAGCTGTCACTTGTTCGAGCAGCACCTGCAATTGTCGAAAAACTCACCAATTAGGCATTGAATAACTTGGGGTTGCAAGATCCCAACATAATAAATAAGCATAACATTTTTTTCGATTCAATAATAACTTGATTCAAGATAGCAATAATCTAGTTTAACCAATAGATATAAAGATTAGTTTTCACTTTCTCAAATGACATTTCAACAAACACATGGTTGGCAACTTCAACTAATTACCAAAAATCTAAAATTAACAAAATAATTGTTAACAAATTTTAAGATGTACAATAGTTAAGGAAAACAAACCTAGAAAGGATTTCCCGCACAAACTTGTTGACAAAAACCTAGAAAAATAAAACACATGAAAACATCGATAGATTAGGTATGCAAAACAATGATTCTAACAAAAATGAACACGAAATCAAGAACATGCAGAGCAAGATCATATTTGAAGCAAATAAGGCCATTTTTTTACCTGGTCTGACGCATCAAAGCGGACACAAACGAATTGGAGCCAAATTAGGGCTTTCGATGGAACGGCGGTAATTTCTAGAGAGAGGAATAATATGTGTGGTTGTGTGTTTTATGAGAGAGAGAGGTGTGAAGATTTAGTGTGTGTGGTTTTAGGGATGGGGGAGAGAAGCACTGGAGGAGAGGGACATGTAATTGCACGTGGCGTTTAGTAGTATGTTTTAATAACTGGGGTCGGGTATTATTTTTTTCCGGGTTTTAAGCCGGTTTCAGGCGGGTTGTGAGTTTTTAGGCGGGTATGCATTAAATGCTTTTAATGAGGCAATCGTGCCTTATTTATATAATGGTTATGAAACACAAAGTTAAGAAGATTGACATTCTACCTCTCATATAATATTAGATTAAATAGAAATAACTTGGTGTTTGTCAATAAAAGCCAATCAAAATTTAGAGAGGGTTACATTTCAGTAAAATAAAAAGCATTGCTAAAACCTTCTACAAAATCCTCCTACACACAATTATAATATATACATTTTTTTCATTTATTATCTCTCTAAATCTAAACCATCCGTTTCGCCACTTGTTAGAATTCTGTGAGTAAAAAGAAAAGTAGAAATAACTAGTAAAAGGAAATAACATTTCTCTAAAATAAAAGCCAATTTTTATTTATTCTTACCATGTCTGCCAATATAAGTCATCATGTTATTTGCATGTTATTTGAATATAAATCTCAATATTATGCGAATAACAACTAACTTTGATTTTCTCTAGAAGATGATGTTCACTGGATTATATTAAGTATCACATGTCTCTCGATATCCGTAAATTAAATGTGAGTAATGACTAATACATATTTTAAAATGACATTATACATGCTATTTTTGGTTTAATCCTCTTATTATTCTTGCCTTCTAGGTGACTTTTTCAATAAGAGTTGCGACAAATGCAATGTTATGTGGGAATATGACCCACGTTATAATTTGAATTCCATTATTCAAACTCAAACAAATACAGCGTACTATATCCTAGCATGCAACTTGCGAAGACTTGAGTATCAACACACCTCAGTCAAACTACGCACAAACCCTGGCTTCCTAGAAGCAACTCTCACGGCCTCAACCACTCATTAATTGCATGATCTCAAATGATATATAACTACCTTTCACGTATTCAACATATACACCACATAACACACTCTATTAATTTCACCAAACCCACAAATTATATCCAGAAACATTTAAATGGCCACTAGATTAAACATGTTGCCTGAAGATTGTGTTTCAACTATTATATCTCTTACATCTCCACCAGATGCATGCAGATTAATGCTTGCATCGTCTTCATTGAGATCGGCTATCGAATCAGACACCGTCTGGGGTCGATTCTTGCCAGCCGATCTCCCTCGTATTCTTTCAAGATCACACACTCAGCTCAAAATTTCTTCAAAGAAGGATTTGTTTTTCCAGCTTTGTGATTCCATTCTCATAGATGGTGGAGTAAGGGTAAGTTTCCAATTCACACTATTTTTTTTCTTTTCTTATGAAAAAAATGAAAGTAAAGTCCATTTTTTATTTCAGTAGAGTATTAATTCTTTTTAAATTGTTTAATCCATGCAGAGCTTTTCACTAAATAAAGTTAGTGGAAAAAAGTGTTGTGTCTTATCCGCAAGAGCACTTACCATCTCTTTAAGTAATGAATCAAATCATTGGACGTGGACTACCAATTTCAGCTCAAGGTTAGTAAATTATACAATAAAGTTTGACTTTAAATGTTACAACTAACATGAAATAATAACCTTTTCGTTAGTAATAATCTTACTAAAATGAGACAAAACAAGAAACTTGTACACATCTTATATTTGAACATTTGAAGTTGTACATGTAAGTAGTGGAGTAAAAGATAAAACTTAGATTTTCTTTTCATTACATGCATAAATATAAATTTTTATAGTAGAAAATAGTTAAGTAGTGTTACATTATCTCAGATATAATATAAGACAGGTAATCAAGAAAAAGATTGATTTACTAATGCATTTACTTATCTTTTGTAAATTTTACAGATTTCATGAGGTGATTGAGCTAAAAACAATATCCAACATAGAGCTCGAAGGAAGAATAAACACCGAAGATTTATCTCCTAACACAACATATGGTGCCTATCTCAAAATCAAAGTTTCTGATAATGCATTCGGGCTGGATTCTATTCCATCTGAGATATCAGTCTCAAGGAGCGAATGCTCGGTTACCAATACTGCGTATCTATGTCCTCTAGATAACAAAAAGCAACACTTTGGGTCATTGTTTTTCACGAACCGGAGACAAATGATGGAGAAACGGGTCGTGGAAGGAGAAGGGCGACGTCCGAGCAAGAGAGAAGATGGATGGATGGAAATCGAACTTGGCGAATTCTTTGTTGGAGTAAAAAATGAGCGGGTAACAATGAGTTTAATGGAGGTTAAGGGACATCAACTAAAAGGAGGACTTACCATTGAGGGAATTGAACTGAGGCCTAAATGTTAATATACGTCACCAATCAACTAAACAACATTGACGTTTTTCAAAGCAACTTAAAAAATGACGTTCAAAGTAAAGCGCACAAATTGTTAACAATGAACGGGGAAAAAGACAATTCTTTATTCTTTTTGTAATTGTTTTGTTATTTCTGAAAGTATTGTACATGCCTATATGATTTTTTGTCAAGATCGGCATTTTCTCATGGAGTAGTTTATATTGGACGGCAAAAGACATGTGAAAATGTGAAGTTGTGATACTTACTAATTAATTTAATTATATGAAGATTATATTCTAGAGTAAACTAATTCAGTTAGGAGTTATTTCAAATTGATTTAAAATTATATTAGCATTTTTATTTTTATATGTTCACAATTTCATATTAACATGGTTGTGTTTGGTAAATGTTGTGGATAAATATAAAATAAATAATTAATTTCATTTATCACTTTACTTTGAAGATTAATTTCATATATACCCATTAATGCATAATGTATAATAATTTTAAAGCATGTTTAGGTATATATGAAATTTTCATCTTTAAAAAGAAAAAATATAAAATTGCCTCTAAAAATATAAGTCGTTGACTCTTACCACGAAATGAACCCCCTTTCATTTGATTTTATTATATAGGCCAACAATCGAGTCAATTACACATGTTCTTCGAGACTGTTCAATTGTCTACAAGATTATAACTATATACTGTATTAAAAACCAGAAATCGGAACCTGTGCCACATTAATAAGTTTCGTGGGTCGACCCCGACCCGTTTTGCCTGCATTTAATTACTCTCACCCGACCCGACCCGGTTTCTTTAATTAATGTGACCCAACCCGGCTTCTTTAGAGCATCCACAATGCATCAAGTCTTTAAAGACTTAATTTTTCAATGAATGTATCTTTTAACAAGTCATCTTTTTAATGCTTCTTCAATTCATAAAGCTTTTCAAAAGCTCTGCAACCCTCCTCAACAAGTCTTCATTTAATAAGAATGACTTGTATCATTTAATGTCTTAAAAGTCTTTTGTAAAGCTTTTGCTTTTGTTACAATAAGTCAAGTCATTCAAATGACTTATTTGAATAATAAAAAGTCTTTCAAAAACCTTTCGTTCTCATCTTTTTCTCTCTGCTACGTGTCCATTCTCCTGCTTATCTCACCGCCCCCACTGAG